>JAAAKG020136116.1:0-13304 GCA_010014905.2 Druon quercuslanigerum | reverse complement strand
ACACTTTTATATTGTAGATAAATATGTAAAATATTTAGAAATATTTGTAATTAGAGTAAAGATTCATCTTTGCCGTTCAAAATTAAATTATTTGGCTGAAAATGCAGTTGTTTCCTTGGAGTAAAATTAATGTTTCTAATTGGAAACATACTTCTTGTATTATTCGTTGAGGAACAAATGTATGGAAGTAGAGTCCAAATGTATGGAAAATTTACCATGACTTTTCTTACAGTGTTGAGCATATCCTGCAATTGCACTTTTTCAGTGTTTATTATTAAAAGGCCTTTCGTATAAAACTTAAGATTTTCCAGTTATTGCGATTAGTAAAATCCTTGATCTTCTTATACAGTAGTTTAGTCCAGTCTTCTTCTTTATAATCCGGGAGTTGAGTTTGTAAAAGGAAAAACAGATTTTGTTTTCTCACTTTTATCTTCAGCATTTTCGCTGTTTGTTTCAAAACGTATGTTTCCCGCGTTGATATCCGGAACTTCTATCGCTTGTCTTTCATCACTGTCTCCTTCACGTGTTGGGTACATACGGGATAATGCATCGGTGGCTGTATTTTCTTCTTTTTTTATATATTCAACTACATACTGGTATCTTTCAAGGCAAAGTCTCCATCTGAGTAGCCTAGACTCTGGATCTTTAATGTTGAAGAGCCATTTCAGAGCCTGATGGTCTGTTTGGATTATGAACTTCCTTTCTAACTGGTATTACCTTAATCTTTTGACTGCCCAGACTATAGCAAGCAGTTTCTTTTCTGCTGTGTCATAATTCCTTTCGGCTTTATTACGTGTCCTGGAAATATAACAGCAGAGGTGACGTTCTTAATAAAGAATGGCCCGAGACCTACATTTGTTGCATCTGTTGTTAAAACAAATTGTTTTTTGTAATCTGGGTATCTTAACACTGGTGATGAGCATAAGCAGTTCTTTAAATCCTCGAAGGATTTCTCGCAATCATATGTCCAATGGAAAGGGCGATTTTTTTTGCAAGGTCAAAAAGTGGTTTAGACCTGGTGGAAAAATTCATAATGAATTTTCGATAATATCCGGCGAGACCCAGAAACGATTTCACCTGTTATGGGTTTATGTGTGTTTTTATGTCCCTTACTGCTAGAATTTCATTGGGATTTGGTTTTACCCCTTCTGCTGTGATTACGTGACCAAAATATTCTAACTGTAGTCTGAGATACTCACATTTATTAGGCTGTAACTTCAATTCCGTTTGCCGCAGACTTTCGAAGAGTATGGCGAGGTTCTCATTGTGCTCTTTAAGAGGTTAGCCGAATACGATGATGTCAAGGTACACAAAGCAAATGTTCCCTACTAAACCTCTGAGAGCTGTGTCTATCATTTTCTAGAAGGTTACCGGAGAATTCTTAAGACCGAGCATCAGCTTTTTTGGACCTACCCACAACGGTGAGTTGAAAGATAATTTTGACATAGATATTACTCGCTTGTTCAATATCTCTTTCAGTTAACGACTGACTTCAGCTTTATGAATCTCTGGTCGGTGATAAGAAGGAATTTTAATGGGTCTCTGATCTTTTAAAATAATTTCGTGTTTTGCTAAATTTCTGATTGGAAGAGGATCTCCTTCTAAGGGAAAAATATCGTGATAACTTTGGACAATTTTTTTTATTCCTACTCGATGTTTTTTTCAATTTGCGAGGGTCTCGTGATTGCCCATTTCTCCTCTATTTAAATTGCTATACACCGCGATGTTCGGTTTGATTGTTAATTTTGTAACGCGTCAATGAGTTCGTTATAATGTTGTCGGAACCGCATAATATAGTTCTGGACAGTTTCTATCCCTGCTTGCTTAACGGATTCGAGTATTGACCGACTCAACTTAAGTGAACTGATTACGCTTATATTTCGACTCAAGGCGAAGAACAACTGAACGTAATCGTCTATTGAGCCGAAGCGGATAGCGCGTTTTGCTTGATCTTTAATTTTTTCGGTTTTGTGTGAAGTCCAAAAGTAAATCCGGTTACGAACATCTCAATTTGGCACGTTTAACTGACTTGATAAAGTCTTCGACACCGACATCATTACGTCCTCTCAATTCTTCAACGGTTCTAATGACATCCTTCGGGAGATGCTTCTTACTATTTTTTAAATGATGACAATTTTTTTCTCGACTTACGTAACAGTAGTTTGAGAGACGCTGGCGTAGTTGGGAATCGACGGTAGGCTGCTGACGTTGTCAGGATCAGGCAAGATGCTACAGCTCCGTAGGCAGACAGCTAGCCGAAAAATCTGGAAATTCTTTGCCTCCCGCGGTTTCTCCTTTGAACAGTCACGTCGCGCCTTTCTTAAGAGTCACTTTGCATTATTAGCGTGATCTCTTTTGGCTAAAGCTTAATCGTATAGTGATTAACTTTATATGCCCTGGTAGTCTACTTGCACCATCTTTAAAAACCTCGCAGGTTCTCACCCTTATGGGCCTAGGATGCCATAGTTGACTTAACTTCACGTAAACTGTTATTACTTCACAGATTCTTTTTTGTTTTATGTTCTTTTTATACCAGAAGAACGTCGAAACGATCAAAGGGATCCTAGCAGAATCGCAAAATAAATGTGACGGTCTAATCAATGATACAGAGTGACCGGTCCGTACACAGGGTACAAGGACTCCTAAGGCCCTCGAGGGCCTTGTGTAGACGTCGTAGGTGAACTACAAATAGCTAGATTCTAGGAGAGTGGAGAGCGATGAAGTACAAGTATTACATGGTGAAACTTTTCGTAATTTCTCCTCTCTTCTCAGATTTTACGAAAAAATACTCAGAGAAAGATTCTGCATATTCATGAAACGGAAAAGTGTGGAATTGCAATAAGTTATTTTATTTTCAAGATTACACTTGAACGGTATGCAATTCGTAGCCTTTTCTTCAGCAATTCCTTTTCCAGAATTTTCAACCGAATGCTCTGTAATCATAGGCATTGATTCTCTTTGTTTCTTGAACCTTTGTTGTAAATACAACTCCTTGCTTTGCAATGAAGGTACTGTTGCTGAGGATTGATGCACTATTTTGTTTCAAACAAGATAGTTAAATTTCAAACCAAACATGTTAATTATTATCAACTAAACGGGTCAAGCTGAAAACATGAATTTTTAACAAAACTGTCCCAGTTTCAGCATATTCAACCAAAAAGATGATATGTTAAACAAGATGATTTGTTTAATACAAAAAAAGACAAATTTTAAAATAAATATTGTACGTTTCTATAGTAAAAATAAGATTAAGTTTCAAGCAAAGATAGACTATTTAAATTTTTTTAAAGAAGATTAATTTTCATGAAAACAAAAAATACAAAATTGCTACAAAATATATACTTTTTGAAACAAATTGTTAAAACTATAAAGTCAATTGCGAATTATCTTCAAAACGTTTGAATTTTCAACCTAAAATTATAACATTCTAATAAAAAAGTTAATTTTCTACCAACAAGTTAAATTTTCCAAAGAGTAGTTTTACTTTTATGTAACAATCAATTTTATATATTTTCAAGCCAAAAGACGAATCTTCAATAAACCAAATTTATTTTAACACGAGTTTAACATTCAACCGAATAGTTGAATTTTCAAATAAAAAGAGGAATATATTTTAAAAAAAGAACAATTTCTTAGCCAAGAAGATCTATTTACTACCGCAAAAAACGAATTTTCCAGAAAACACATGCCGTAAATTTGCAAATAAAATTTGACTTAAATCAATTAATTTCCAATAAAAAATGAAGCGAATTTTCAACAAAATAAAACTCTTTGACAAACCAAATAATTGAATTTTCAACCCAAAGGATAAATTAATTACCAAAAACACTAATTTTCAACAAAACATAAAAGTTTTCAACTGAAAACTATAAATTGTTTCTAGGAAGCGGTAGGGCCGCCACCCTGAAATTTTTTCATATTACTACAAACCAAGGCGTGCACTTCCCTGCCTGTGGTGCGGGCGTGCTGGCTTGCCGCGCTCGACTTCCCATTGATAAGGAATTAGAGCCGATTCAGAAAAATGCAAACTTGAGTAAAATATTCATTAACAAATTTTAATAGACTGCTTTAAATATGTTAGATTATGAACAGAACTGTGGGAACCATTTTAGATATTTCAGCATTCAGTTAATATTTTCGTATTTTTATGTATAAATTGCAGGCTGATTTCTCAACATCTGTATTTTTCATTCTTCAGTTTAAGCATTGTATTTGTAAGTTTTGGAGTTACGAATACTGTAACTCTCAAAGTAGATATTTTGTGGGATCAGGTAAACGTGCCTACGTGACTTGATCAGTTAGAAAAGTAAAGAATTGGACAGCAAGAGGTCAAGTTTATTACCCTTACAGGTGGGGGCTGAGGACCCGACAGGGTACTCAGGCAGTGATTGTTTGGCTGTCGTTCCGTACGCTTCGATTACGCTCGGTATTGTTGTACGCGTTTCTTAAATTTGTAGTTTGTTTAAATAAATTAGTTGTTAAATGTTAATTCTTTGTTCGTTTATTCGAGTTACAAGTCACCTCACCCACAAGAACATTAAACAAATGTGACGCGATTTGAGAAAAGGGACCTACTAGGCAAAAAATCGATTTTCGGATTATGATGGATTCTATAATTTCATGAGCTGATATTTCTATGGGTGAAAACAGAAATTTTGTATCTGCATTATTGTACAAGATATAAGTGATCGAAAAAGAGTATTTGAACGCGTACACAGCGTCGGAGATTTCTTCAACCGCTAGTTCTGTAAAATTTCACTTTTGCCTAGTAGGTCCCTTTTGTCGGATCGCGTCACAAATATATCAAAAAATTGGTTAATAACTTCAAAAGTTATTCCACTTTTGTTACGCTGCAAAGTAGTCTAGTAATGAATTTTCGCAGACAAATTAAGTTAGAGGTCGCAATATTTAGTTGACTTTAAAGTTTGAAAAAAACAAATACTTTGTATAAAATTCAGCATCAATCCCTCGAGGCCGAATTTCAATTGGCATTTTGTGTTAACTGTTATGTTACTAAACAATTTGATATGTATAATAATTCAATAATTAATAAATAAATGTAAATAATTAATAGAAATGTATGCAGACATAAATATTATAATAATACATTATTTCAACAAAAATCCCACTATTTTAAACAAATTTTATAAACAAAAATACATTTTTAGAACTTTAATAGGATTGAATATTTTCTTTTCATGCAAAATTAACTTTAAATACCATACAATGTTATTTAACAATAAAAATATTGTTACGCAATAGTATTAGTCATTGTTGTTAATAAATTATATGAGCAATTACATTATATTCGTGTGTTTTTACAGAAAAAATGATTTTTCCAGCAGCTAGTCTTCGTGAAAAAATCATTTTTTTCTGTAAAAACACACGAATATAATGCATTTGTTTATATAAATTGTTAATACCAATAACAAATAAGTATGTCTAACCAAATTTGTATTGCGAAACAACATTGTGGTGTATTTAAAGATGATATTTCAGGAAGAGAAAATATTTAACCCTATAAAATTTCTGTAATTGTATATTTGTTTATGAAATTTGTTTAAACAAGAGTGAAAGTTTTTCTTTAATAATTTATTCTATGGTATTTGTGTCTGTGCATCAATTTCTATTAATTTCTGTTATACTTTACTCGGTTTGCAAAAGTACATTAAAAGTGTGGCAACATTATGACCAGGTGTATTGTACTCTCAAATGTACGAATTTGGAATTTGTCTTTCAAAAAATAATTTGTAACATTTTTTACGCCGAATAAAATAACTTAAGTTTTTAAAAAGTAGTAGAGTCACGAATGGTACTCGACTTTCTTTATTAAATATTTTAGTATACAATTTAGTAAACAAGATTAGAAAGAACTGCCTTGCGCTGGGCCAACATGCTACATTTATAGCCAAAATTTATTAGTGGGAGAAGTCCGAAAGGTCAACCATTACAACCCCCTTTTTAGACAAAGTTTTAGTCCCTGAAACTTTTAAAATGTTACTTTTCGAGTTTTAATTTCTTTATTATCTAACAGTGAATGTATACTAGGAGTGTATGTTACAATATGAGTTGGATTCTGTACTTTTGTTTTGACGCAGAATAAACATAATATTTTCGGATTGATGCTTGACATAACTTTAAAAATTCCAATTATATATAATAAAAATAAAGTGCTTACAACTAGGGCTGAATATCCTAAGTATTGTAACCATACTAATCCGTTTTTTTCAAGTTTTTAAACGTCTATGAATAGCTATATTTTGTAATGTATTTTCGATATCGTCAAGGCTTAGCCGAGCTTGTTTTAATTCATTATTGTCTATTTGTTTAGAAAGCTGAATCAGATTCTTTTTTAAAGCATTATATTTAATATCGTAGGTTACATTGATCCAATAAGTTTGTTTTTCTTCTAAATGTTTCGGTAAACTCAATTGATCATAATTGTTATATAATTTACAACTGCTCCCTTTTATTTTAATAGGTTTAACTATTTCTACGGTTCTTATATTTTGGTCACAGGTCACGTCTAAATTCATTGTTTTGAGCGGAAGTATAATATATCCGTCGGTTACTGGTATAAAAGTTTCTTTATGGAGTAGATATGGAGATCGATTACAATTTATCTCGGCATATCTTTTAAAAAGACTTGATTTACAAGTTTGACTTTCGAATATCTTAAGATTAGGTTGGTTTGGTTTACAGATTAAATAGTTTGCTATTGATTTAGAACGGTCAGTTGTTTGTCTATCTGTGGGAACATAAGAATCTCTATATCTCTATTTCTTTTCTGAAATAGGAAAAATTTTCTGTAAGGTACCCTCTTCTTGCTCTAGGACGGGTATATCTAAGATGTAAGTGAAGAGTCCTTGAATTATTGCTACCGACAATGAACTAATATCAAGGATATGTTGATAATTTTCTTCTTTGTTTTCAAAGTAATATATAGTCCTATGCTGTTGTTCAAATCCTTCCAAAGTGTTTTTTAAAATTTCTGGTGTTAGAATTTGGGGGTGTACTATCCCGTGTTTTCCGTCATTGATGGCATTTATTGCTGTATCAATATCCTCATTTAATGAATCGATTAAAAGAGTAATTAGGATCAATTTGGTATTGATGAAATTGTCCTTTGTATTGTTATTTACATTTAAAATTCATTTTTGAGCTGTTCCTAATTCTTTCCCAATTTCTTTCTTTATGTTTCAATATTCAGTTGAAGAGGAATCTAATGCAAGTTTGAAGATTTTTGTGTTATTGGTCAATATAGATGCTATTTTTTTATTATCAATATATAATTTATCAAATTTCAAATTAATTTAATTTAAGTCAGATTCAGAAAGAGTTCCAAATAATTTTTTAGTTCCCTTTTAACTCTTCTGTTGAATAGTTAGCTTTCGTTGTCGTTATCAGAGTTATCAGTAGAGTTATCAATACCAGCGTCATCTGAAAAAAGGCATGCATTGATCTATGTATAACCTTAAAATTTTAATTATCATATTATTTTTTCCTCTAACGATTTCTTAGTTTTTTTGCTGCTCGATTTCAATTATTTCTTTCTCTCTTTTCAAGCCTTTTTCGTGTTTGGATTTCCATTTTTTGACTAAGTCATAGTACGATAGATTTGGGGAGGTATTAATTGTCGAAGGGATATTAGGTTCTCTTCCAAAAGTGGACTCAAAAGGTGATATTCTAAGGTTATCACTTTTCATAGTATTGATCGCGAAATTAATATATTTCAAATTATCATCCCATTCTTTATTGTTTACAGCAATAGAAGTTTTGATGAGGTTTTTTTAGCGTAGCGTGCATTCGTTCAATATTACCGTTAGATTAGGGGTGAAAGGCAGTTGTTTTTATATGTTCGATTTTCAATGCTTCTTCAAATTGTTGCATAAGTTTGGATAGAAAATTTTGACCTTGATCTGTCAATATGGTTTTTGGAGCTCTGAATATGTAGATGTAGTGGTCAATTAAATTATTAACTATTGACTCTGTAGCCTCATTTTTCAGGGGTATTAATATTCTATATCGGTAAAGGTCCGAAAATATCAAGTGCAATTTTTTCATTAGTTTTGGTAGGAATATCTGGTATTATAGCTTGGTTTGTAATACTATTAGTTTTTTGTAATTGACAAATGGGACAAGATTTAACATATTTTGTTACATCATTATCTATTCCTATCCAATAGCCTAATTTCTTACCCTTATCTATTAAATCCTTTTCCCGTAAATCTGTTACATGGGCTTAGATTATTATTGTCCTTTTATTCTATTTTTGTGAGTTCTCTTGTGTTTGAAAAACACAAGTGAAAACTAGATTCATGATAAATGTTAGAGAGATATTCTATCATTACTTGAACCTTTTCTTTTTCTATTGATGTAAATAAGGGACATCCAAAAGTTAATCTAATTATGGTGATTTTTATTGATTTAATTTCGTTAATTATCCAGCCTAGTTTTCTTAGCCAATCTTCTTCGTTAAAGGGTGGCATTTCTTCTTCTTCAATATTAGTCCATAGTTTTCCTACGGCGTTAGGTTTGATTTTGACCACACGTGAAACTGGATTTAATCTCCATTGTGTAAAATTTTGCTATAATTTATCATTTGTGAATTCCCTTTTTCTTTCTTCGAGCGTTGGTTCTAGGATTTCTGATGATAGTCCTGAAGTTTCAGGTGAAGGTTCCCTTATTCTGCTGTGAGGTATTTTGATTTTATTTTCTCCCTTTAGTTTTATCTCACTAATTTTAACAGGTTTATTTGATGTTGTTGGTTCTGGTGTATTTAAGTTTTGTTTAATGGGAGTATCAAATAATTCTATGTCGGGAAGTTCATTTTCAATTTCTTCAATATTGATTGTTTCTAGAGCTTGTTCTAGAAGGTCCTTTTTGTTAATTGCAAATAATTTTGATAAAAAATCAGCTGCTTTATTTTCTTTACCTTTTACATACTGAATTTCATATTTATATTCTTCTAATTTAATTCTCCATCTTAATAATTTTGAACCAGAGAGTTTGAAATTATGTAACGAAAATAGTGCTCTATGGTCGGTTTAATTTTTAATGTATTTCCTAAGAGGTATTGTCTTAAGCGTTTAACAGCCCAGATTATTGCCAGAACTTCCTTTTTGGATGTACTGTAATTTTCTTCTACGGGGTTTAAAGTCCGTGATATAAATAAACATGGGTGTCTATTTTGGGTGAAAACAGCTCCTAATCCTTGGTTTGAAGCATCTGCCATAAATGTAAATTATTCTTTAAATGTTGGAAATTTTGAGACTGGTGCTGTGCACAGAGTGTCTTTAAGTTTGTTGAATGCTTTTTCTCATTCTGTTGTCCAATTAAAAGGAATTTCTTTTCTAGTTAATAACGTATGGGGTTTAGCTACTGATGAGAAATTCCTTATGAATTTTCTATAGTATCCTGCAAGTCTTAGGATAGATTAAAATTGTTTCACTGTGGTTGGGATTTTAAAATCCTGTATAGATTTAATTTTTATAGGGTTGGGTTTAACTCCATCTTTAGTTATTAAATGACACAAATATTCTAATTCAGGTTTAAGATATTCACATTTAGTTGGTTCCAATCTCAAACCAAGTTCTTTGATACGTTGTAGAACTTTAATTAAGTTTCTGTTATGTTCTTGTAGCGTTATTCCAAATACTACAATATCGTTAATGTATGCAAAACACGCCTTCCCTATCAGTCCTCTGAATGCGTTATCCATCATTCTTTGACAAGTTACCGGCGCATTTTCAAGTCCAAAGGGCATTCTATTATATTCGAAATGTCCTTCGGAGTTAGAAAATGCTGTATATTCTTGGCACTCTCCTTTCATAGGAATTTGATAAAAGCGGGCACTCATGTCTAAAGTGGAAAAGAATTTAGCTTTGTCTAATTCATCTAGGATATCATCTATGACTGGTAATGGATAAGCATTTTGGTCGGTGTCTTTATTTATTTGTCTATAATCTATGACCATTCTAAGTTTATTTCCCTTTTTTGGAACTACCCATAACGAAGGGTTAAATAGTTATTGAGAATGTCTAATTATTCCTTTCTTTAATAATTTTTTAGTTTTTTGCAGAGAAAATTCTTTATGTTTTTCTGGGAGTTTATGAGACTTAGGTTGGTTATTTTACCTGAATTTAAAGTGATGTCATATTCCGTAAGTGTTGTGCGAAGGAGTAGGTCATCGGATAATGAAAATACATCTTGATATTGAGGAAGTATTTTATGTATACTTTCTCTAATTTTATGGACATTATTTTCAATAAGGTCTAATTTCATTAATTCTTGCAGTTTTCGAATTATATCGCTATAATTTGCTTGCTGGTTTGTAAATAGTTTTGCAGTATTATTTTCCTTTAATTGATATTAGTTTTTATCTCGAGACTCTATTTTTAGAATGACTTCGTTTTGTAAGTCGTTTGGTTATATATATGTATTTATTATAGGTGTTGTAATTTCACAGTTTTTTATTTTATAAATACCATCGGGAATTAAACTGTTTTTCTCTACCCATGTTTCATTATCTTCATTTTTATCTTGCAAACTGAATACTTGTTATTACCATCATCATGTAGAGGTAGTTTCTTGTTATCTAATATCAAGAAGTTTGGTGTTATTGCATACCTTGGAAATTAAAAAAAAAATGATAAACCTATTGTAGCAGATTCGGGTAGTGGGAAGACATCATTTATTATGTGAAAAAGATGTTTTCTCCAAAAATACGGTATGCATACTGCATCTTCAGATACATATATATTTTTCCCATTTACAAAGTATATTTAGCTAAGTATATTTAGTGGCCAGGGTAATATGCTTTTATATTAGTAATTAATTCTTTAAACGGATCAGCAACTATTTTCTTTACGCGTCGCCGCCACACAAATTCGCAGAGATGCTCTGCAATGTAGCTCTCACGCACTCCTCCTCGTGAGAGAAATCGTCGCATCCCACGCGTCGTGGGGGCGGTAAGGCACCCCTGTGACTGGTCACAGAAATAATGTAAGGTCACACCCCTGCCCCTTTTCCCACGAGTCATGGAGGGCGGGAAGGCACCCCTGTGACTGGTCACAGAAATAATGTAAGGTCACACCCCCGACTCTTTTCCTACGCATAGTGGGGGCGGGAAGGCACCCCTGTGACTGGTCACAGAAATAATGTAAGGTCTGTGACCTTACATTAATAATGTAACGGTGTGACCCCTGCCCCTTTTCCCACGCGTCATGGAGGGCGGGAAGGCACCCCTGTGACTGGAACCAGAAAAAACTTAGTTCACACCCCTGTCCCTTTTTCCACGCGTTGTGGGGAGAAGAAAACCCCTGTGACTGGTCACAGAAATAATGTAAGGTCACACCCCTGCCCCTTTTCCCACGCGTCACCGACCTCTGTCACCATGCCCGTTTTATCTGTCACCCATTCATAATGTCAGTCACCCCTCCTGCAAGCTCACCGACCTCTTTCACCATGCCTGTTTATCTGTAACCTATTTCTGAATGTCACCCACCCCTCCTGTTTGAAAATTTTTGTGAAATTTTGCATATTGTCTGTTATAAAGGCAAAAAGCCATGAATTGTATGGGTTTTTTAAATGAAAATCGATATATCACTGATTTTCTCGGAAACTATTATCTGTAGAAAAAAATGTATAAAACAAAAAATGTGTATCTAGATGAGGTCTACAACTTTTGTTTAAAACTTTTTTTTTTAAATTTTGCATAATACCTGAGATAAACGCAAAAAACTATGATTTTTTAAATGGTTTTTTCACGGTTTCACCATAAAAATCGACTAGTCGCCAATTTTCACTCTCATTTTCGTAATCAGCGCGTCAAAATACGTAGGTATACGTAGTTTGATGCGTTTTGGAAGTGGACCCTAATCGGAAGTCTATCCCAATTTAGTAAGTAAGGTTAGAAAGAACTGCCTTGCACTGGGCCAACACGCGACATTTATAGCCCAAATTTATTAGTAGGGGATGTCTGAAAGGTCAAACATTACACGTTATTGAAATTGATTTTTTTAAACAATTTTACAGGCTCAATAATTTCATATTTCCAAGATCAGCGAATGCTTTTTCATTTAGTGAAAATATTAACCGATTTGTATGAACTTTTTTTTCATATTTTTAAAATTATATTACACAATTCATTTAGGTAATTTAAATTTAATTATGTCATATCTTTACAACTTTAGTTATTGCAACAGGTCTCAATCTCATGACAATGAAAGGGTCATTCGTATTAGGTAGACAAAAGTCGTCGCATGCTCGCAGCGGGGAGCCTGCCTCGGAGCCTACCCAGATACCCTCCCCTGGGTAGCACTTTGGAAACGCTGGTCTACTCTATTGTACCTTATTAACCTGATAAAGACCCTTATTAATCAATTCGAAACTTCACGCTGCAATTGAGAATATATAATATAATTATATTTCGTTACTTTAATATTGTTAAATAAAATAATTATATCAAAATAATGTAAAATATTAGAAAGTGCAAATAAGCACGCGTCCTAGCGTTTCTATTATCTAACATTAAAGACATCATCAATTTTAGAATCCATATTAACAAATTTTACAATATTAAAAGTTTAAAAAATTTTGAATGGACTTCAATAATTGATCTAATTATTATATCAAACATATGTGCAAAAAATAAATAAATTAAAATTTTTACCATTTTTTTATAACAATGCAAACATTTTCTCCCCTTCGGTTGCGATAACGTTTTTCAAAACTTTATCATTAAAAATTAAAAATTACTTTTTATTTTTAAACTTTTTGTTCGAATACTTGAATTTGAAAGGCTTCTACAAATTCAGCAGTTTTGACTTTCAAACAGTCAGTGTAGTTGAAAGTAGTATTAAATTAATAATTATTTTTATTTAGAAGCGCTACTGGAATTTTAAATTTTTTCTATTTTCTAAATTACATTCTGAAATAATTTTATTTACAGATTCTCAATTTCAAAAAAAAAATCTTAAATTTTGAACGTCTTCAATTTACGCTTGAGCACTTATTTTCAATATTATTAGTATTTTCTTCCGAGCCGTTCCAACTGGGATTTTTTTCGAGGGGTCATAAATTTCCTCTCTGTTTCCCGTCGAAAAGAAATTGGTAGCTGTTGCAAAAGGCCGAGCGATCCTTGGTCACGCTGCACCTGTGAATTGTAGAGACCCCTGGTTAAATACAAGATTTAAAGATTTGATTTCATCCGTTTAGTTGATAAGAACACAGCTCCACAAAAAAATGAACCAAAAGTGCAAATGAAGAGACCAACTTTTTCTTAGGTTTTTGGGGTCGCTGAA
>JAAAKG020136115.1:0-36006 GCA_010014905.2 Druon quercuslanigerum | reverse complement strand
TATATAAATGCGTCCGTGACTGATGATATACCGGGACAGCCCCGTGCAAAAACTATTCTGAATATATGAAAAAAAAATCCAACTCTAACCAAAAATGTCTTCGACATGTTGGACTGTAACCATCTCAAGCCTGTGACAACATTTTAATTTTTATAATCATAATAATATCAAATTCAAAATTCAATACTTTAATTTCGGACTTAAGTTACATTGTACTACTTGACACCTTGAAAGACTAATTGAAATCGACATATACTATTTAGAAAAAATTGCATGTCTGACATGACATTGCATACACTACTAGAAACGCATTGTGTCTAAATTTAAATCATGTAAAATACTTAACTCCTTGTATGTCTCACTGAAATTGACTTATGCTACTTGAAACCCTTTATAGCTGATGTTAATTAAGCTATTCTACTAGACGCGCACTATCCATGTGAAAAGAAAATAATTATTTTATCGATTTTCTTTCATTTTGACACATGTTATTTATGGAATAAAGTAGTTTTTTCAAAGCTAGGAATACCCCGAAATTAAGAATAAAATAAATAATTATAATGGCAATGATGTCTATGAATACTCATTTATACCGATAGGAAAATATAAAACAATGCTTTCTTTGTCGTAAACAAATTATCAAATGTAACGAAAATAAACTATTTCTCTGTTATTATATTGCTAGACTTTGTTTTTTATGGATTGGACAAAAAATTACTTTTCAATTACAATTTTTGTAATTACTTTATATTTTGGAAAAAAGTTTTATGCTTCAATAAAAGTTAATAAAAAGTGCGCGATTAAGCCATTTTTCAACACAAGGACTTACACATTTTTATGCCTGACTGAAATTACTAGATTCTCTTGATTTTTCATCTAAATTTGATTTCGTTCTGAATGTTTACTTTGATTTTTTTCAATATTTTTGTTATTGCTGGTGGCAAAAAGATAAAATAAAGAAGCTTGGAAATTCATATTTTAAATTAATAATAATCTTAGAAAACATTTCATTTGAGTTTAAGAAATTAGATTCAGGATAAATCAACATTTAAATTTTTTTCTGGAGTCCAACATAAAAAATCAACTATAAAATTCTTGGAAACTAAAAAGAAAGAAAAAAGATAAAAATTCAAAGATAAAATTAAAACTGTAAACTCTGCATCGTCTCAGAAATATCCTTTTAAAATTAATTTGCCAACATAAACATTAATTTTCAATTTTCCTAGAAAATGTTTTCTATTCTCCTGAAGCCTTCTAAAATTCTTTCAAAGTTTTATAAATTTTTTGCTGGGTAATTTCCAAAATCTATAACTTCATGGTTTAAAAATGGAATATTTTGGACCGAAATAATATTTTAAATAAAATAAAAGCCTGAAATGATAAATATGTCATTTTGAAGTTATTTTAAAATTAATAGTAGTTTATTAAGTTTTAATTTTTCTTTAACTAATAAGATATCAAAAATAAAACCATTTAACCTTTAATGCTAAAATCTGAGAATTCTAAAATTGTGAACTAACTCCAAAAATTTTTTTTTGTAAAAAAGTACTATTGCAAACGCTTCTAATTTTTAATGGTTTAGGATTTCAATAATATATTTTAAATTTCTAAAAATAATACGTACGATTAAATTAAAAATATAAAATAAAAAATTTTTAAAGCAAAATATTTTTGAGTTACTAAACAAAAAAAAACAGATTTTAGGCAAAATTTCAGAATGGAAGCTACTAACACTTTTTAGTTAAACAATTTAAAAATATAGGCATACAAGCTACCAAATTAAAAATTGTATACTTAATAAATTATAGAGTTAAAGGGTTCAGATTTCACTAGAGAATCTATTTATAAATTAATTTGTTTCAAAAACATATCATTTGAAAAAGTTTTAAGCTGGAAACATTCATGATTGAAAAATTAAATATTTGTATTATCTGAAAACTTGGTAAATTAAAAATTAAATTATTTTTATTTTAAATTGCTTACAAATTCTTAAAATGTTTAAGAGCTTAATTTCAAATCTTGAAACATGGACATTGTTCAAATTTTAAATTATTCAAACGAATTTTTAAAAACTTCGCAAAATCTTTTGAAATGATTCGAGTTTTTCCCAATAATTTTTTTTAAATTAATTTTTCAAGATAATCAATCATTTTTAATTTTCCAGGAAAATTTTGTTTATTCTTCTAAATTTTTTGTTAGAAATCTCCCAAAATCAAAATTTTGGTAAGAATAGCCGGATTTTTTGTTTTAAAATATTTGATTCAGTTAAAAATTTTAATAGATTTTGAATTTTTTTTAAACTTTTAAATGTCTCTTTTAACTAATAACACATAAAAATTTAACAATTTGAATACAAAAATTATTTTTTTGCAGAATAATTTAATAATCAAATACTTTAATTATAAATATATTTTTTAACGTCATTTTAAAATTGAAAATACTTTCAGTCCCAAAATCGTCCCAGTCTCCAAATTTTACTTTTTTGGATAAAGTTTCAATTAAGTGTTTACATTTGGTTAACTAATAAGACTTTCTAATTATAACATTTTAATGTGAGCTTATTTTTTATCAAAAATATTATATTTTGAACGCTTGTAATTTTTATTGCTTTGCGTCTTAATAAAAGCCTTTATAATTTATTTACATTAATGCGCAACATTTACAATTTAGAATATAAAACGGAAAATTATTAAAGTGAAATATTGTTGAATTTCGTCTCATAAAATTTCCTTATCAATATGTCTTAAAAGAAATTATTAGCGAGTCAAATGAAAAGTTGCTTTATTTATTTCAGAAAACACTGAAATCTAAAACAATTTTATATTCCAGTCTTACATTTCATTCAATGCTGTGGAAGAGATTGATTCACAAGATCTACTATAAAATGGACACTGATTGGGCGACGGTAGCCTACCGGAACTTCCTTAATTTCATCTGAGGTCAAAATAGTAATCCTGCCGGTTTCCATGCTTATTTTTGCCCGTGCTTCACGCTTAGAACGAGGATTATGTGCATATATTCCAGCAAGAACATCACTACTCTCCAATATTGCAAATACGTCACCAACACATGTTGATAATACAATTTGTTCGTGTGTCGGAATGGGCCTAAATTTATGCTTTTCTACAAGTAATTTAATTGTTTTATCTCCAGGAAAAGTGTATCTTCGAAATTCAAACATGCGGTGTGAATTTTCTGTGTAACGAAGCCGAATGAATTGAAGTTGGTCAAGTCCATATCCAAGTACTTTAGAAAACGGAAGAGCAGGGTGAAACTTGAATCTAGTAGGAGGACACGGCTCGGCAGAAGAAGAAGATCTGGTCAGAGAATAAAGATATGCGAAATCAAAATGAACAAATAATGCAAGTAAAAAGAAAAAAATTTAAAATCCATTGCAGTTTAAAATAGATTAATTAAGTTCAGTGGTTTTTAAGAGAATGTTAGAGATTACAGAAATTTGAGGGAGAATCGAAAAGAACAATGAAATATTCAACTAGATTTCGAAATCCTTGGGTCTAGAGGTATTTAGAGGGTGATTAAAACGTAACTAGTTTCTGTTAAAAAGTAAACTTACCCGTCACTGTGTTGTAGATGCTCTATTCTAAAATCATGTAAGATACTACGAGCCGAGCCTATTGGAATTTCTTCTACTTCGTCTGATGTCAATGGGGTAATCGTGCCACTCTCTAGATTCAGTTTTGCACGTCTAGCACCTTTAAAGCGTCGATTATAAATGTATATTCCAGCAAGATTTTCACTGCTAGTCAATATTGCAAAGACAACACCATCGAATGTTGATAGCACAATTTGTTCTTGGTTTGGCACAGGTCTATAGATATGGCGTCCTGCGTTTACTTTAATTAGTTTATCCGCAGGAAAGATGTATTTTCGAAATTCGAATTTCCGGTGGGTATTTTTGATAGAAATAAGCCGGATACATGGAAGTTGGTCGAGTGGATATCCATTTCCTTCAGAAGAAGGCAGCCTAGTGGGTGGAGCTATGTAGCTGGCAGGAGGAGACCGGGTCCTTGCTCGTTGAGAAGGTTCAGCAGGAGAAGGAGATCTGATCGAAGATTGAATTCTGGCAGGCGGAGGAAAATTGGCAGGAAGATGTATGTCAAAAGAAGGAACAGAAGATAAGCTGTTATGAGGAACACCAGGAATAGGGGCCCCATTAGGCAAGCAATCAAACTGTAAACTTAGTTCTGCAATGAGAAACAAATGATTACATTTTTAGAAAGAACAAATACTTTTCAATACTACTAATAATAATCAACAAGAAAATCGATTTAATACATTCTGTTCGAAGCATGAAGCTAATTCTTAGAGATGCTTTTGTGTTTTTATTATTTTATTTAAGGAATAGTTTTTTTAGTTTACTGTTCACCTCTTTAGTTGAAGCTATAAAGAAAGTTTTCTCCGTTTTTTTTTGTTCAAAATTTATTTATTTTATATTACCATCATTTATACTTAAAACCAAGGTAATTATTTTAAAAATTATTCTTTAAATGAATCTGTATTGTCATCAGAGAAGGTTAACATCAATAAGTGTGGGTAAAATTACAACAACCGTGAAAATAGAATACAACACTATGGATAAACTTTACTCATTAAATAAAAGAATATACTTAACATCTTGTTTGGCCAAGACAGAAAATAAGCCAGGATAATTTTTTTCATTATATCGAATTCTCGAATTTTTCTTTCAAAAAACAATATATAAGAAAAAATGCAGAGAAACTATTTGGCACAATGAAAAGGTTTATTTTAAAAAAGCTTGTACAATAGCAAATCAAAATTAAGAACGTACAGAAGCCGGATGTGCAAATAGATTTCCAAAATAAGATAATGGAAAGCATAGATTAGGCAGCTTGGGAGGCGCTGATACAAAATAAAGATATAGATGGCGCATGGACTAAATTCAGGCTGTCCAAAAAGCAAAGAACCTTTATCAATCTCCATCTTCCACATGTAAAATTTTTATATTCCCGGAATGAAAGGTATCTTTTTCCACTCTTAAGTTTTAAGTTGTCGAAAATTGGTGAAATCTTGAGTAGAAGGTTACATTAAATGCTCAGATGATTCGTCTGTGATAATCGTGATTTTTTAAATTGAAAATGAAAATCCTCTTCCAAATTTTCTATCTTACGATTCATTGCTAAAACCGGAGGCGCAGAATCATATTTTGTTTCATCAGTGACAATAGCAAAACTCTGTGTTATGTCACCAGGATAGCAAGCTGCTGTGCATATTGAGATTCAAAAATTTTTTCCGTAAGAACTTTTAATTTAATTTTTTAAAATTCTTTTCCAATTTCCTGCAAATCCCCGTGCAGAATGATGTTTGTGGAATTACCTTTTTCTTCTTCTTTTGATCTGATCATTTTATCCCTTTAAATGTGTTTCTTGTGCTTACGGACATTTTTCGTTTAAAATTTAAATTTATTCTTCGAAATTAACCCATTACTTTAAATCCAAATTTGCACAGAGAATCTGATAAATTCTGCAAAAGAGGGAAAACCTCGCCTTTTCTACTTTTAGAGATATTTTTCGCAAATTTTGGTTTATATAAATAAGATATCTTGTAGGTTTTATGTGGGCTTAACCATTCTTAAGATTAAGACTATTTGTTTGATTATGAAAATTTAACTTTTATATTTTTTTTCAAAAATGGTAGGAGCTATCATTAACGATTAAAAGAAGTTTTTGTAGAATTCTCTTAAATGTGCAAAATATTTTCTTAACCATTTTTTGTATCTATTGTTCGTTGGAAAAATGGAAGAATTCGAATTTGTGAAAAAAATTCTTCTCGCCATAAAAAATATTTGGCCCGCATAAAAATAGGGTTTTGTCGAAAAACAATGCCTAAAATTCAAATATGCATAACTCCCCTGAGTGATTCTGCAAATTCAAGTGTAGATTCTGCCTGATTTAAAATAGCTTTAATCTAAAGACTTTTTAAGACATACAAATTTTTGGAAAATAATCTTAAAATCAAAGAAATCAAAACAAATATTTTTTTTTTCGCTTGCTGTAAAATTTTTATTTTGTTTTATAAAAATTATTTGTTTAGTGTTAAAGGAAATTAGGTGGATTTTTTTATCCAGGAAAACTTTGAACATTCCTCGGATATGTTTTTTTTACTATTTACTATTCTTAATAATTTAATGTATAATATGTTAATCGTTTAAAATATTGTTTAAAATCCAGAGTTTTCTATTTATGTAGATCCTTAAATCCTTAAAAATAGATATAGTTTACTATTATATTCACCACTAGAACTAAGAATCACCGTCAAGACAAAGATCACATTATAAAACATCCTCATTTTTTCCAATTGGAGGTAACACTGATTTATACGATAATCAAATATTTGGTTAAAATTGCAACAAATACAGTATCTTTTTCGAATTTATATCTTATTCATATCGCTATCTGAATAACGTTAGTAGTCAAAATTTTGCTACTGATATAATAAATTTTATATTTCACATATCATGCGAAGAAAAGAAACTCAGTTTTCTCACGTGAAGCAACTTTTGAAATGATGATGGCATTTTTAAAAATAACGCTACTATAAACATTCCAGTCTCAACTCATTAAATGTTATTGAACATTTGAATTCTATTGCCTTATTCTAGACTTTTTATTCTTATCACTAAACTAATAAGATTTAAATGAATACCTTAAAGCTTATCTTATTGAAACACATTATCATTCTTGAGAAAAATTTTCCACGATTTCGATAATAAATTATAAAGATTGTAGTGGCAAGTTCTGAAATTAATTAGTTTTTAAAGCGAAAACCTTAAAATTAGAGTTCATTTTTTAACGCTCAAATTTAGTTATTTCGCTTTTTAATGCCAATAATTTATTCTTTTCGACCTTAAAAATTGTTAAAACTTTTACGCTTAGAAACAATGAACAGAATAAAAAATAATAATAATTTATGGTTTTTTTACTTTCTTAACAGAAACTAAACTGCAATAACGAAAAGTAGTAATCTTAAACTAGTAACCTTAGTTTCTAATCCTAATAAGGAAATCAATTTAAGAGGAAGACAAATTGGTGACAAAAGTGCCATTGTACTCATACAGCTGAGCGTACTATATCTGTGTAAAAGCTTAAGAAATATGTATTTTTGATAAAATGTATTTTAGAAAACTGTAATTTAAATGCCTTCTAAACATTTTGTATTTTCGGATTAAGAATTCAACTGAATTTTTTAACTTTTTTTTTTGCAAATTCAAATATTTCTTTGAAATTCTAGTTTTTTTAATTGAAAATTGAACCACTTTTTTAAACATTTATTTTTTTAGGTGCTGATTCCTCGCTGAAGTTAAATAATTAATTATTTTGTTAAAAAAAATTTTTTTAGTCAGAGAAAAGGACTTCCGTTTCCGGCATGAGATTTTCAGGTAGTGGGAACTGTGGATGCTGAGTTTTTGCGATAATTGTGGTGAAATTTAAGGTGAGTGAATTGTTTAAGTGTATAAAACGATTTGGACGTAAGACATTGTTTAAGGGATTGTGAAGTTAAAAAGTAGATGACGATATTTTTGAAACTTGAGACAGATTTGTGTGAAAGTTGAGGTTAGGTTGGTTTGAGATTTGTGACAGGGTGGGAGCACTGAGTTGCTTCGGTTATTAGTAGCAGGGTTGGATATAGAAAGAGAAAGACAAGACAGGTACCAAAACGCGACGTTAGATAGAGACAGAAAAGCATACAAGGCGGGAACATTTGGAATTGGATTCGTGGATAGCGAAGAGAGTAACATCGACGAAAAATCGGATTTAGAGCAGGAAGTATTTACCACGCAGAAAGATGAGATCAAAAAAAGAAGCTTAAAATATCCAAAAATGTTATTTTACTCTCGGAAAAGCAGAGTTTTGTAGAGAAGGATGAGTATATTAAGGGCATTAAAGGAAATGGAGATTAAACTGAAAAGAAAGGAAAGAAGACAGACTGAAAGAAATTCGCAAAGTCATGATGGAAGTAATAGGCACATATGAAGAAAAGCAGGGAAAAAAAGGAGAGGAACTATGGAAAGAAATTAGGCGGGAAATGGCTAAACTTAGGAAAGAAATTAAAAAATGGAAAGAATTTAGGGGACAGTTATAAACAAGGATGCAGTCATTCGAGCAAAAACTAGAGAAGCAGGAGGATAATAATAAAAAGGTGAAGGAGACACAAAGTTAGGATAAGGAAGATCAAAAACTTAAATCGGGATTTTAGAGAGGGAGTAAGTAGAAGGAAATACTGAGAAAGATAGAAAAATGTATAGAAAAGAAAAAGTGGGAAGAAATAAAAGAAACATAGTGATAAAGGGTAGAAGATTAGAGGGGAAGGAGATGGATGAAGGAGTGCAAGAAGTACCAAAAAGGTTTGATGCAACTGTAGAGATAGAGAAAGTGCGAAGTGTAGGAAGGGAAGAGCGAAGAGAGGAGAGAATGGTACTGGTAAAACTAAATAAATGGGGACATAAGAGCGAAGTGATGACAAAGAAGAGGATGTAATCGGATTTAGAGCAGGAGGTATTTACCACATTGAAAGAGGAGATCAAAGGAAGGAAGGCAGGGGTTTAGTACAAGAAAACTAAAGAAAATGAGAGAGGGGAGAGCGGAAGCAGTATTGGGTTTTAGTCATTCATTTTGCGTTTAACTCGAAAAACAGAAAAAATGAGAATATGGAAAGGAAATTCATTTTTGTGGAAGTTAAACAATTTTTGATAGAAAATTGATATTTTTAACATGAAGATTCTACTTTTCTGTCTGCACAGAAAACTGTATGGTTCATGCTTGAAGTCTAAAATTTTTTAGTCGAAAACCTAACTGCTGTTTTTAAATTTGTATTTTTGGGTCGAAAATAGTTCGTTCTGGATTCGAATCTTATCTTCTTTGGTTAAAAAAAAATTTTCTTGATTATATGTACAATTTCAAGTTGAAAATTCATTTGACCCTTCAGTCTTCTTTTTGTTTACAATAATAATAATAATGATAATAATAAATAATTGAAAATTGAGTACTTTAATTTCTGACTTAAGCTACGTTGTACTACTTGACACCTTAAAAGACTAATTGAAATCAACCTATACTATTTAGAAAGAATTGGATACCTGACATGACATTACATACACTGCTAGACACGCATTGTGACAGACTTTAAATAATTTATGCTACCTAGGTCCTTCTATGGCTGACTTAAATAATTATACTACTATGCGATACAAACTATGGCCGATTTTAAATGATTTATACTACTTAAGTTGTTTTTTAACTTACTTGAATAATTTATACTAATCGAAAATCATTGTGGCTGACCAAAAATTAAATGCTCTACTAGACACACCCTACGTCTGGGTTTAAATCATGCATCACTGAAATTGACTTATACCACTTGAAACCCTTTATAGCTGATGTATGGGGCATTATATCATGTATAAGGCATTAAATTTGAAAAGAAAAAAATTAAGTTATTGTTTTTCTTTTCTTTGGACAGATGTTAATTATGAAAAAAAGAAGTTTTTTCGAAGCTCGGAATACCTTGAAATTAAGAATGAAATAAATTATTATAATGTCTATGATGTCTGTGAATACTTATTTATACTGTTAGGCTAATATAAAAAAATGGTTTATTTGTCGTGAATAAATTAAAGAGAAAAAATTCCTTCTTAGGGTCAACAAGACGAACTATTACGTCTTAACTAATTTTTAAAGTTATTTTCATGTTTAATAAATATAAACTATTTCTCTGTTATTATATTGCTAGATATTTTCAATGGATTAGACAAAAAATTACTTTTCAATTATAAGTTTTGTAATTACTTTATATTTCATTGACATTTTTTAATGCTTTAATCAAATTTGATAACAAGTGCGCAATTGAGCAATTTTTTAACATAAGGACTAACATTTTTTATAGCTGACTGAAATTACGAGATTCTATTGATTTTCCGTCTTCGTTTTTTTTTCGATATCGAACGAGATAGGAAACGATTTATGTCTCGCAACTTCGCCACATCTTCCATTTCGGAAGAGCCAACTTAAAATGGTTATTAGTTTACGATGACCCAGAAGGTGGTAAAAAGGTAGTAAAAAGATGAACTAAAGAAGCTTGAAAATTTTGTTCTAATTAAAATTGTATATTAAAATTAGTGGCATCTTTTAAATTAATATTAAACTTAGAAATAATTTTATTTAGGTTTAAGAAATGATATTTACGATAAATCCAAATTTAAATTCTTTTCTGGAGTTGAACATTAAAAATTAACTATAAAATTTTAGGAAAATAAAATTGAGACTGTTAATTCTGAATTGTCTCCAACCAATTACAAAAAGGAAAAAGTAAAATTAATAACCGAAGGAAGCAAGATTCATGGAGACAAATTTTTAAATTAATTATTCATAGTTATATTATATTACTAAATAATTTGGCAAATCGTTATAAATATTTTTAAATATTCTTTTAAAATTAATTTTCCAAATATCTAAAATATGATAATTCTAAAATTTTGAACCAACTCCGCACGCTCTTTTTTTTAAAGCTACTATTTTAAACGCTTCTAATTTCAAATGGTTTAAGACTTTAAAACTGCCTTTTTTAATTCTTAAAATTAATGTGCACGACTACGAATTAAAAATCTTAAATTACAAAAGTAAAAGAGTTTTAAATTACGCATTCTAAAATAAATATCACAATTTAAAAAGATAACAATTAAACTAATTATATAATAACAAACGCTTGAAGTCGAAGTTGCACATATTGTTTGTGCTACAAATTTATAAAGTACTTCAATTTTAAATTATTTAAACAAATTTTCAAGGGCTTCTTAACATCTTTTGAAATGACTCGAATTTTTCCTAATATTTTTTCGAAAATTTCAGATAATTAATAATTTTAAATAAACAGTCAGATATTTCTAAATAAGTTTGCTTTTATATTAGGCCGTAGACTATTTTCATTGACATTTTTGTACAAATATCCGGATTTTTTCGTTTTAGGTTATTTCTATCATTTGAAATTTTTAATTAATTTTCTAACATTTTTAAATATATTTAATATTTGATCGAATTTTTTCTAAAAATTATAGGTAGTCAGTTGTTATTTATAAATAAAAATTCAACAATTCAAATCAAATTCTTTTTTTAATAGATCAATTAAAACTGTAACTATGTCATTGTTTAATCTCGTAATTAACATATTTCACTTTGTATAGTTTGAAATGGAATAATTGAGACTAAAATAATAATTGCAAATTCATAAAAGTCTTTAATTATAAAAATATTATTTTGAACTTATTAACAGTTATTAGTGCACCCTAGAGGTAGTTCCCCCGGACACAGTTCTTTCGAGAATCGACGCCGCGCTGCAAGTAGTAGTAAAAGGCGCTGGGCTGAGAATTTAAACATTGTAAACTGATTTCGAAAGCTTTTTTTTTATCAGAAATATTCGATTCGAAACGCTTCTAATTTTTATAGGTTTAGGTCTTTAAAACTGCCTTTTCAATTTCTTTACATTAATGTGTAAGCTTAAAAATTACGCACCTAAAATGGAAAATTATTAGAGTGAATGTTTTTTGAATTACGTGTTATAAGCCGAATCATATCATCATTAAAAGAGATAACAATTGAGGCGGCGGATGCAAAAAGGAGATATAGAATTGTTTTTCTGGAGTGAGGAGGCCCCTAAGCTCCTGAAAATGAAGTCTTGAAAACTGTTTTTTTCTCTGATCAAAATATTTTGATTTTTTTCACTTCAATTCGCAGCGAAATAAAAAGTTTGTGATATTTTGTAATAAAACTAATCAGCAATATGTATTGTTATTTTCTGCGACTGATGAGGTTAGCAAAACATCAAAATGTTTATTTAAAAAATTGTCAAGAATTTTTTTCCAAGACGGTGCATAATTCGTGCACAAACAACTTCTATCGTTTCGGGAGTCGAGCGAATTTTGATCAAGCAAAAACTGTCAGCAAGAAAGTTGTTCAGAAAGGTTCAAGGAAGTTTTCTGAAAAGTTGCAGATCAATTGGAATAGTAGTTAAAAAACTGTTAATGGTTTAAATTGCCGGCGCGATAAATTTTCTTCCGCGTAAACTACGCCCCGGTCAGTAAAGCGCCACCCCAGCGTTAGGTGCAACTGTGACTCACATCCCGTCGAGATTTTGTAATAAAAATACGATGAATATGGAAAATCATGGTTTATAATAAATAGATCTTCTCTGATAAAAATATTTTAGTTTTGCCAGTGTTAGGAGCTTGAGCTTCACATAAGTCTTAAAAATAAAGAATCTCTCTATATTTATTTTTCCTTCTATTCGACGTGTCCTTCGTCTGACCTCTATTTGTAAATATACTTATATATGCTTTTTAATTGTTTCTTTACCAAAACTAAATACATTATTTTAGTTCAGTCTCTTCCGATTAGCAGAGCAGATTATAATAAGTAGCAAAACAAAATTTGTTATAGTGAAGTTTTACATATAAGAAATGGAAAATAATTTTAAACCAACGAATGGTAGAAAACCAACGAAGCGTTAAAGTTTGTGGGAAAGAAATGTTTTAAAATGTAACAGAAATACGGTATGTAATAATAAATTAGTCAATTAATTTTGCTTAGAATACTTGAGGAATGACTTGAAAAATTTTAAAAATATATTTTCAAGTATCGCAGTAATTTTAATGATGAAATTAATAAATAGATGAATTATTATTGTGTAGGGGAAAAATGTAAATCATAGAAAAAAATAATTATTTGATAAATATTCTATTTTTGGTCCAACTATTTTTGAAAGCGTTTCTTACAAAATCGAAAAAATAAAACACTGCGATTTTGTCAAATATGTTTAGAAGTTATAACAAAAACACTTCAGAATATCAAGAGCTGTAGTAGTCTAAATATCATTTTCAAACTTAAGATTTTCCGTGCGCAAATTAAATTTTTGTATCTTACAATAGGAATATCTTAGTGAATTTTTTAGGCCCCATAACTCAGGTAATATTTGGTTTAATGAAAAAAGTCATTAGTATAAATTGTTCGAGTTTTTAAACACTACTGTGCTGTTTTTGGCTTTATTCGTTAAAAAACAGCTTTTAAAACATCTAAGAAGTATATTTTTTGAAACCCCACACACGAGACCAAAAAGAAAGTAAAAGAGAAAATTAAAATCAAAAAGTGATTCATCACACATTTGTAGATCTTTTTTAAATGCCGAATTTTTTCTGCTCATCTGTTACCATACTTTGCAATTTTAAACCAAAAAATGTAATTTTTGCATTTTCCATTATTTCTTGTGCTGTCAAGTTGAGGGTTTTCGATTTTTTCAAAAAATGTTTAGCAATTTTTTATGATAAACATGTAGGGCATTTAAAAAGCAGCATTTTTCTTTTTTTGAATTATTTTATATCTTGAGTTGTTTGGCTTAAAATGTTCATTTTTGTGTGTTTTCGGAACTTTGTTAATGTCATCTCTGATCATTTTTGGTTTTATGAAAAAAGTCATAAGGATAAGTTGTTCAAGTTATGGAATACTATGAATATCCGTTAAGACAATTTTTGAATTTCAAAAAAAAGTGATTTTAAAAATATTTAAATTACGCTTACTTTTTGAATTTGTATCCAAAATGGCTATATAACGAACACACAAATAAACATTCGTAAAAACGAATTTTCAAAAACATAGAAAAAACTTTTAATCGAAAAGATGAACTTTCATTAAAGAAAATTGTTTTTTTAGGCCAAAACAGAAGAATTTGTGGCATTTAACTGGAAAACACTAAAAAAAGTAGAATAGGGAAAGGATGAAAGAAAATTCTTTTTTGCAGAAGTTTAATCATCTTTGTTAGAACATCAATCTTTTTAACATGGAAATTCTAATTTTCTGTTTACAAAGAAAACTATTTATATCATGGTTGAAGTCTAATATTTTTCAGTCGAAAATTCAACAATTTTCTTTTAATTTGATTTTTAAAGGAAAAATTGCTTTTTCTGAATTAGAAATTTATCTTCTTTGTTTAAGAAAAAAATTTTCTTGATTATATATACAATATTAAGTTGAAAATTCAACTGACCCTTTATTTTCCTGTTTTGTTTAAAAGGACTGATATTATAATTAGGTTTAAATTTTTTCGGTTTGTGTACAAATTCTAATATTTAATTAAAAATTTAGTTGCTTTTTACAGAAATGTCACATTTTTGATTTAAAAGTTCGACTGATTTATTGAAAATTTAGATTTTTTTGATAGAAAATTCTTGTTTTTGGCTCTTTTCTACTTTTGCTACTGGAAACGCATTACACCTGCCTTTAATTAACAAATCTAATACCTTCTCTAGACACACTACTAGACACACGTTATGACCAAATTTTACCTAATTTTTAAAACTAATTTTTAAATGTAAATACTCATAAATATATTATAATATTATATAATTTTATAATGTTTTTTATTCTTCTGAAGCCTTCTAAACTTCATTCAAAGTTTCTAAATTTGTTGTTAAATATTTTCCAAAATCTAGATTTGATTTTATATTATTCCGTTGACTATGTAGGTTAAACTTTTGTACGAATAGCCGGATTTTTTGGTTTAAATTATTTGAATCATTTAGAATTTTTAATTAATTTTACATTTTTTGAAAACTTCTAAATATCTCTTCCACTTACTCTAATTTTTTATTAGAATAATGAGTGTTTACCTGTTATTTAAACATAAAAATTGAAGAATTTGAATTACAAATCCTTTTATTTTAATATGCCAATTAAAACTGTAACTTGAAAAGTTTAGTTTTTTTTGTTCAGTTCTTAATATTTAATTTATAATTAATAACTTAAAATAAACTTTAAGATATTTATAAATATGAATTAATGTTTAATTCTGTTCATTTAAAAATTAAAAATGTTAAATATAATAAAAGCCTTTTAACCTGTCAGTCCGGGTCAATCCAGTGTTTACATTTGTTTGAGCAAAAGATTTTTAGTTGATGATTTATAAACTAAATAACATGATTTATATCATGATTTTTTGTTCTAAAGATATAGAAACAACTTCAACCTTGAAACCCGTTTTTAAATTTTTTACAAAAAAAAATGAATTTTTAAACAAAAAGATGGATTTTCTATCAAAAAAACAAGCAAATCTTTAAAAAATGCAAAAATGAAAGCTTCTTACACTTTTCGACTGAACGATTTAAAATTACATGCAGTCAAGCTACCAAATTAAAAATTTCAAACTTTAAAATTTTCAATTCTCTAAACTAAAGAATTTAACTAAACCCAATTAGTATTTTGAAAGTTATCTAACTAAAGAATCAAAAATTAAACGATTACATATTTTTGTAAACTAAACACTTCCCAAAATAAAAATAATTTTTTTTTAAACATTTTAAAAATTCTAAAAATGCTCAAAAATTTAATTCAGAATCTTGAAATACGTACATTTTTCAAATTTTATATGATTTCAAAAAAAATTTCAGAATTTCTCAACATATTTAGAAGTGTTTCGAATTTTTCCTAAAAAATATAGATATTTCCAAATATTATGTATTTGTTCTTTTTCTTAATTGAAAAATTGTGAACTGTTTCCAAATCAGTTCTTTTTCGGGGAAAAAATGATTTTTTTAAAATCTTCCACATTTATTTTTGATAACCTTATAAATACTTCTAAGGCTTTTTAAATATTCTTTTTGGAATAATTTTTCAAAGTAAACATTAATTTTCAATTTCCTTAGGAAATATTTTTAATTCTGATAAAAGATTTCGAAATTCTTGTGATGTTTCTACATTTTATATTAGAAATCTCCTAAAATCTATATTTGGTTATAGATTCGGCCTTGGACTAATATAATTGAGAGTTTAGTAAGAATCGCCTAATTTTGTTGGTTTGAATTATTTGAAAATATTTAATTTTTTTGTTTTAAATAAACCTAAAATCAATAAACTTGTTTTAAATAAACGGTCAGATGTTTCTAAATATTAAGTAATTCTTCTTTTTCTGATATATAGAAATTGATATCTGATATATTTACAGAAATTAATCATAGATCTATTTTAGCCGATTTTATAAATCACTTCAAAGATAGGCAACATTTGAAATTGATTGTACGTAGTGTACATGCTTAAGTTTCAATCGGGTGTTTGCATGTTTTAACTATTACGGCTTTCTAATTGAAACAGTTTAATTTTCAACGTTAAAATATGAGAATTCTAAAATAATCAACTGATTTCAAAAGCAGTTTTTTATTGTAAAATCTTTGGTTTTAAACGCTTCAAATTTTTAATCATTAAAATCAGAGTTGCACAGAATTTTCTAAAAATTTGTAAAATTTTCAGTGAAGTGTTAGCGCTATATAGAGACAAATATTGCATCTAATTACATACTAACTATAGGCACAGTTTTCCTGGATGATTTCAAACTGCTTCACTGTTGTTCTGCAATGTTCAAAGTTGTGCGCACGCACAACTTACATGCGCGCGCAATATTTTAAACGGCAAAGTTTTACAGTAAGCTATAAAAGATATTTTTGAAGCAAATTTCTTTTTAGATAATATAAAAGAATAAAAAAATAATTAAACCAAAATTTTGACTTCTTCATACTGCATAAAAAGAATTGAATAGCTTATATAGTCTTTAAAAAAAACTTTGAAGTATTTAAGGTTCGTACAACTTTTGAAATAAAAAGTTTAAATATTGATCATGTTACTCCGCCACCTTGTTGCGATGGAGATCACATGCTATGTGACACATCGCATACACATTTACGTACGATCTACAAGTCGTGCGGGTACTGTATCGGCAATTCAGCAGACACTTCGAACTCTCACGCCGTGCGGCCTGCCTGCTGCATCACGCATTGTTATCTGGGCAAAAGTTTCTTACTTGTAACTTGTAACGATCATAAACAATTTTATATTTAAATCTTACATTTTGTTTAATCGTGTGGAGGAGTTTGGTTGGCAAGATCAAACGTAAAATAAGCTCTGATTGGGCGCCGGGGGCCTACTGGGACTTCTTCTGTTTCCTCTGTTGTTAAAAGAGTAATTCTGCCAGTTGCCATGTTTATTTTTGCCCGTACATTACGTTTCATGCGAGGATTATGTGCATATAAGCCAGCAAGAACTTCACTTCTCTCCAATATTGCAAATGCGTCTCCACCTTGTGTGGATAATACAATTTGTTCTGGTGTTGGAATGGGCCTAAAGCTATGATCTCCTATAATTATTCTTATTGGTTTATCTGGAGGAAAAGAGTATTTTCGAAATTCGAACAGCCGGTGTGGATTTCCGTTGTAACAAAGCCGAATAAATTGAAGTTGATCAAGTCCATATCCAAGTATGTTAGTAAAGGGAAGCGCAGGGTGAGCCATAAATCTGGTAGGAGGACGTGGCTCGGCAAGAGAAGAAGATCTGGCAAGAGAAGAAGATCAAGTAAATAGAAAAAAGATTTTTAATCCAATATAGTTTCAAGTATATTAATTAAGTAGGCTAGAATTTAAAAGAATAGCAGAAATTTCAGCGGTTTTAAGGGTGAACTAAAAAGGATTAAAAAATATTCGTGAAGATTCAGAAATTGTAGGGTGATCCCAGAGAGTAACTGAGAATGAGTCCATTACTATAAAAAACAACTACGAGTACATTGACGACCCTGCAGGCTTTTGACTGTAGGTGCAGTGTTAAAAATTTTTGGAATTCTACAAGCCTTCTAAAAGTCTTCTACAATACAAGCGTAAGAAAAAATCACATAATTAACGGAATTCATGGATTTCACGGAGTTCACCAAATTCAAGGAAGTCCTGCAAGTTTTAAAATTCATGAAATTCATGAAGTCCCCGAAATCCACACATGCGGCGAATTTCGTGTTTTCATCGAATTTTATTAACTCTTTCTTTCTTCTTCTTCTTTCTTTAAATTTCACGAATTCCATTAATTCCACTATTTCCTTGAATATAATGAATTACTTCAATTATTTGAGTTTCTTCAATTTCAGGAATTTCATTAATTCAGTGAAATCCATGAATTCCGTGATTTTCATGAATTCCGTGTACTACATGAACTCCACGAATTCCTTGAATTTCTTGATTTGCTTGAATTCTTTTGATTTCGCGAATTGCTCCAATTCCAAAATACCGTAAAAATCATGAATTCAATACATTGCTTAAATTCCGTAAATTGCGCGAATTTCATGAATTCCCTGATTTTCTTGAGTTCCATTAATTTCTTGAATGCATTTAACTCCGTGAGTTTCTTTAAATTTGCGAATTCCGTAAATGCCGTGAATTCCATGAGTTCCGTGAATTCTGTGAATTCTGTGAATTCTGTGAATTCCATCAATTCTGTGAATTCTATGAATTCCATCAATTCTGTGAATTCTGTGAATTCCATCAGTTCTGTGAATGCCGGGAATGCCTTTCATTCTGTGAATTCCTTAAATTCTATGAATTCCATAAATTCCGTAAATTCCATAAATTCCATAAACTCCGTAAATTCTATGAATTCCGTGAATTCCATTAATTTCTTTAATTCCATAAATTCCCTCAATTCCAAAATACCGTAAAAATTATGAATTTAATGAATTGCTGTAATTACGTAAATTGCGCGAATTTCGTGAATTCCCTGATTTTCTTGAATTTTATTAATATCTTGAATGCATTTAACTCCGTGAATTTCTTTAAATTTGCGAATTCCGTAGATGCCGTGAATTCCATGAGTTCCGTGAATTCCATGAGTTCCGTGAATTCCATGAGTTCCGTGAATTCCGTGAATTTTGCGAATGCTGTGAATTCTGTGAATTCCGTGAATTCCGTGAATTCCATCAATTCTGTGAATTCTATAAATTCCATCAGTTCTGTGAATGCCGGGAATGCCTTTTATTCTGTGAATTCCTTTAATTCTATGAATTCCATAAATTCCGTAAATTCCATAAATTCCATAAATTCCGTGAATTCCATAAATTATGTGAATTTCATTAATTCCGTGAACTCTATTAATTCCTTTGATTCCATAAATTCCCTCAATTCCAAAATACCGTTAAAATTATGAATTTAATGAATTGCTGTAATTACGTAAATTGCGCGAATTTCGTGAATCCCCTGCTTTTTTTGAATTCCATTAATTTGTTGAATCCATTAAACTCCGTGAATTTCTTTAAATTTGCGTATTCTGTAAATTACGAGAATTCCATGAATTTCGAGAATTTTGTGAATTCCGGGTATTCCTTTAATTCCATCAATTCCTTCAATTAAAAAACACCGTAAAAATCATGAATTCAATAAATTCCTTAAATGCATTTAACTCCGTGAATTTCTTTAAATTTGCGAATTCTGTCAATTCTGTAAATATGGAAATTCCTTTCATTATGTGAATTTCTTTAATTCTATGAATTCCAAAAATTCCGTGAATTCCATAAATTCCCTGATTTTCTTGAATTTCATTAATTTCTTGAATGCATTTAACTCAGTGAATTTTTTTAAAATTGCGAATATCGTAAATGCCGGGAATTCCACGAATTCTGTGAATTCCACGAATTCTGTGAATTCCGTGAATTCTGTGAATTCTGTGAATTCCGTTAATTCTGTGAATTCCGTGAATTCTGTGAATTCCGTGAATTCTGTGAATTCCGTGAATTCCGTGAATTCTGTAAATTCTGTGAATTCTGTGAATCTGTAAATTCCGTGAATTCCGTGATTTCAATAAATTCTGTGAATGCCGGCAATTCCTTTCATTCTGTGAATTCCTTTAATTGTATGAATTCTATAAATTCCGGGAATTCCATAAATTCTGTGAATTCGGGGAATTCCTTTAATTCCATGAATTCCTTAAATTGCAAAGTAACATAAGAATCATGAATTTAATGACTTGCTAAAATTCCGTAAATTGCGCGAATTTCGTGAATCCCCTGATTTTCCTGAATTCCATTAATTCCTTGAATTCGTTTATTTCCGTGAATTTCTTTAAATTTGCGAATTCTGTAAATTCCTTAAATTCCATAAATACGCGCGTTATACACTATAAAGAACCAAAAGTTTTTGACACCGTCCGAAAATTTCTTGCTTTTTTTTTGCCAGGCAGACGTGTTTTTAGAAATGATTCACATGTTGATTAACTCTCGGTCGGTAACTTCAAAATCTATAAGGCCTTATCAGTTCCCGGCCTAAAAGCATTGTTTTGAGAGAATTTTGACAGAAGTTAATTTATTTATGTGAAAATAAGGTAAAAGTCATGATATAGAATTGCTGTTTAAATATAAAGGCCATTTTTTTTTCATTATTGCTTGGCCTTGATTGTGGTTATAACTTCAATTTCCGGCGACTTATGACTTTGAGTCCTTTCAGGAAATCCCAAGAGATTTTTAATGAGTTCATAAAATTTGATGGGATAATATAAGAATTCCGAAAAATTACATAATTTTTAAGACATTTTTAAGATGTTTTAAAGAATCCAAAAAGACTAAAGGATTAAACGAGTTACTGAAAAGTTATTCAAAAAGATTTTTATGAATTTCAATTACGAAAGATTTTAAATTATTTTTAAAAGATAAAGGGATTTCTAAAAAAGTCGTAGGAGTTTAAAGATTTTTAGGAAATCTTACAGGATATTTAAAAATTCTAGGGATTTTAATATAATAATGAACGTTAGGAAATTAGAACGGATTCAAACAAATTCAATGATTTTAAGGAGTCTATGAAAATATAAAGGATTTTAGTTGGTTAAAACTAATTTTAGTCAATTTTAAAAAACTCCAAAATATCTCACATAGTCGTCAAGGAGCTAAAAGGATGTAAAAAAATTGGAGGAGTTTATGGCTTATAAAGAAATCTTACAGGATATCTAAAAAAGGTTTTAGTGATTTTCAAGAATTTTAAGCAAATTACTGAAAACATATTTAAAAATATTTCAATAAATTTTTAAATATTTTAAGGTATTTAAAGGAGTCTCAGAAAATATAAAGGGTTTTAAAAGAAATTAGTTCATTTAAGTAAATTTCGAAAGATTTTAAATGATTTACAAAGGACTTAATAAAAATCAAAATAGTTTAAGGATTGACAAGAGATTTTTTTAACTTTGGAGACAGTTTTAATAAATAATTAATGCAATTGTAGCTATTAATTAATTCACTTTCAGAAAATCTTACAGGATTTCCAAGAAGGAAAACATTTTTTGATAATTTTTATTTTCTACTTGTACCTATCAGGTATCAAATTTTAATAATTTTTCTTGCAACCAATATAATATTTCATCTTTCACAGGATATCACGTTCAAAGAGGCAACTTTTAATTTGTTTAAATTGCAATTTAAAAATGATATTCTGTAAAATTTTAATTTGAAAGATGGCACCCTGCAAAAATAACAGATTACAAAAATTACAAACCGCTATTGCTGAAAAGTTTTTCAGAAAAAAATCATATATTACGAAACAAAAGAAAAACTTTTGATTTTATTTATATAGTTTAGAATCCGTAGACAGCGACAGAGACCTAAAATGAGAATAAAAATTGTTTGCATAGTGTCAGTAAACACTACTTATCTGTAAAAGATAAATATTTTGCAGAAAAAATATCAGCAGGTCGGAAAGAAAATACCAATATAACCTGCAGACTGTCAAATTTGCGTGAACTGTTTAAGACGCAGCTACACGAAATCACCTGCAGAGTCACCAATGTGCTCGTAGTTGTTTTTTCTAATAATTTACTTACTCTCAGTTTCTCTCTGGTGATCCTATAGAGATATTTAACGGGTGACTAAAACGGGAAGTGACAAAAAAAGGCGAGGGTAACTAGTTTGTTTTAAAAAGTAAACTTACCCATCACTGTGATGTAAATGTTCTATTCTAAAATCATGTAAGATACTGCGAGTAGGACCTACTGGAACTTCCTCGACTTCCTCTGCTGTCAATGATGTACTCGTGCCATTGTCTATGTTTATTTTTGCCCGGCCAACACCCTTAATGCGACGATTATATTTATATATTCCAGCAAGGTTTTCAATACTAGCCAATATTGCAAAGGCATCACCATCGGAATTTGTCAATACAATTTGTTCCTGAGTTGGTGGGGGTCTAAAAATATTACGTCCTGTGCTTACTTTGATTGATTTATCAGAAGGAATAATGTATCTTCGAAATTCAAATTTCCGGTGGGGTTTTTTCGTAGAAGTAAGCCGAATAAATGGAATTTGGTCAAGTGGATATCCATTTCCGTCAAAAGAAGGAAGCCTTGCAGGTATAGCTAAGCGACTGACATGAGGAGACCGGGACCTTTTATGTTCAACAGTTCTGGCAGGAGAAGACCTGATCAAAGAATGCGATCTGGAAGGAGAAGCCGAACTGGTAGAAGGTTGTTGTGTGCCAGAAGAAGAAGATGAAGATGCTTCGCCACGAGAAATAGCAGAAATAGGGGTGCCATTAGGCAAAACATCGAATTGTGAACTTAATTCTGCAAGGAGAAACAGATGATTACATTTTTTAAAAGAACGAATCTTTTTGTATTGCTACTAATGATAATCTACAAGCATATAGCACTAATATATTTTGCTCCCAGCGAAAATTTTGTTCGCAGAGATTGCGGTGATATGCAACGGTTGATATGCGATTTGTTTTTATGTGTTTACGAATGCATCAAAAGCAAAACACGTTTAAAAATATGAAGAAGAAAATAACGTGAGTATCAAAAATTAAACATGGAATTCGTAGAATATTAAAAATATTAAATTTTGACGATGACAAGTATTAGGTTAAGGATAGGTCAACTTTTGCGTGTCGGTACAGGCTTCACTTTATATTTTTTAAATGTAATTTAAACCATTTAATTTGTGCATTTCTATTGTGTTTCTAGTTTTAAAAAGTTTGAGGATTCAAATCTACGTTTTCCCGCGCACCTGCCCATTGGCGCGGCCATTTTTCGCCCTAAATGAAATGCGCCAGTCAGAACGACGGGACATCATAAATATATAAAACAGTGGAGTGACTGTTAGAATTTCCTTTTTCGGAAAAAATATTATTTTAAATTTTAAAAAAATATTTTTCATCTACACATAAAACGACATTAATTATTTTCTGTTATTTGAAGAGTTAATTCGTAGAGTGACATCTATACTAATCGATAGTAACTACACTGGGAATTGAACCACAGTACACACGCAGTGGAAATAATTAGGAAGTTTTTAAAAGTATGGATATAGTATAAATTTATATTTACCAATAGAACTAAGCGTCACCATAAAGATAAAGACAACAGTATAAACGATTCTCATTTTTTCAAATTAGAAGCAAAAGTGATTTTTACGTTAATAACGAATTTGGTTATGATTGAATCAAATTTATATTTTGTTGCGTAATTACAGTTTGCTTATATTAACCTTATCTCTATATCAATAAATTTTGCTTCATCAAAATTGTAATTCTTATTTATAGATGTTTATGTTTCACGTATCGGTATTAGAAAAAAATTTACGTCATCTCAAGTGAGGCAAATTTTGCAATAACAATGAGATTTGTGCAAATATTTTTATTCTTATCGCCTTTTCATTCTTATCGCTAAACTGATAAGGCTTTAAAGATCAGCTAGTATCTCATTTTCTGGAAAAAAATTACGATTCTTTAAAAATAATTTCTGCGAATTTGATAAAAAATTATGAAGATTTTAAAGCTTAGTTTTAAAATAGTTTAATTTTTGTTGCCACAAGCTTAAAATTACTATTCATGTCCTAATGCTTAAATTAGGCTCTTTTATCTTTTCTATTTTTGAAAATTGACTTCTTTAAGACCTTGAAAAATCTTTAATTTTTTTGTGTTGAATAACAAAAACCAGAACATAAAATAGAAATCAATTATTATTAAATTAATTATTCTAGTTATTTAAAAGAAACTAGAATTCAAGGACAAAAAGTAGTTATCTCATTTTGTAAACTTACGTTTGCTCTAGGTATACGGTCAAATTAAAAATTATTAATTGTTCAAACTTATTTATAAAAATATGAATAAAGGCGCAATAATTCTTGCAAAAAAATTTTGCAGAGAAAAACTATAAATATATGTGTAAAAGACGTTATATTTAAAAATTTGTAAATTAAGAGTTAAACATTTAAGTTTATGAAATGTCAACAATTCTTAATTAAAGATTTTTTGAATATTTTAAATTAGGTATAATAGTATTTTACTAATTAGAACCAATAATTTCATAAATTATTCAGCTTGCATTTAAAAGGTCAGAACTTTTTGGATTTAAACATTTTATATTATTAATTTTACAAATAATTTTAGGCGTTATTATTAGAAATTTTTATTCAAATTTAGATTTTCTAAAGAATTTATTAAGACATTCACATAAACGTAAATAACTTAAAAAGTAAAAAAAAAGAAAATAGTATTATTGTAAATCAGAGACTTATGAAACTCTAGTTTTTCGGAAATATATCTGTGAGGGGAAAGTTTTAAAATTTTTATAAATATCTTTAGAAATACTCTTGCAAATAATTAGAAATTAGTAACAAGAAATCTGGTAAATTGATGAAACTTTTTTCAAATACTATCAATATTCAAAAGAAATGCAAAATTTTAATTTCTAGTCAAATCAATTTTCAAATAACAAAAATCATCAAAATAGTTTACTTTGAAGCCAAAAAGATAAAGCTGCTACCAAAAAATTTAATTTGTAACAAAATAGTTCACCAAGTAGTTAAATTTGAAGAAAACATATTTTACATACTAAAAACATTTGAATCAAATCCAAAAATACGCGTTTCTAGAAACATAGATAAATTTTCAAACGAGAAGATATCTTTGATTAAAAATGATTGATATAAAGTTTTTTTTTATTATAATGCAAATTCTATGTTAAAATTTATAATTCATTGTTATATTTTTCAGCTTGAAGAATTATTATTTTAGCTGAAAATTAATTTTTCTTTTTTGTGTTAAAAATTAATTTTTTAACTGAAAATTTAACGATTTGTTTGAAAGTGTCTGTATTTTTTTAAAGTATCTTTTTGGTGAAATATTAATCTAATTGTATAAAAATTAGTTTAAAATTTAAGAAATTTAAATTATATTAGAATCTAAATGAAAAATTCTATTTAACGTTTAATCATAAAATTAATCTATTTGGCTTATAGAAATTTTTTTTCCTTAAAATGCAACAGTTTTACTTAAATTGCGATTTGTTAGCTCATTTTATCAATTGAACTCGATACCTCTAGTAATTATTTTTTGAAAAAAAAGGGCCTCCGATTTATTTCAGAATAAAAAAAATATATATTTAGAGGTCACTCAAGCAAAATGCTAATTCATACTAAAATTAGCGCTATTTATTGGTTATTAAAAAAATTAAAAAAGTCATGGAATAACTATGAAACATATTATTTTAAAGTCCTTCAAGATCATTTGGGAAAAATTTTTATTGAAAAAATTAGTATCTTTTTCGTGTTAGTTATTTTTTTAAATTTTCCTTTCAATTAGAAAGAGAAAACTATTAAAAGAGTACAATATCTCAGCTTTATTGTTTTTGAAATTATCTCGACCCTCCTTCTATTAGTATGGCAATATTTTATTAAACAACTTGACTAATACTTTTGCTAAAAATAATAAATTTAAGTGGTTTCTCTATAAAAAAATTTGAGAAAATTAAATTAAATCCACCTTTTATGAAGAAAATTACCTTTTCTGACATTTTAATATTATTTTAAAATGGTCTCAAAATTCCAAAATAAGCTCACTTGCCAATAAAATTGATACGAAAATATTTTTGTGAAGCCTCTGAATTTGTAAGTGTAATTACCCTTTTTTCAAAGATCAACTCTACAATCAGCTATTGACCATAAATTTACTAGAATGGACCGATCTATAGGATAAAACTTGTTCGAATGAAAGCTGATCACGAAAGGCTAACTCGAATGACTCATACTACTGGAAACTCTTATTGCTGACATACAATGACTTATACTACTAGACAAACATTATTCCAAACTTTAAAAAGTCGTAATAAATATTCCCTATTATGTCTGACTAAAACTGACCTTTACTGCCTGATGTCCTTACATGCTAAATTAAATGACTAATACTATTAGACACATATTATGCCTGCCTTCAAATCATATACAGTACTTTCGTCCTTTCATGGATGACTGTGATTGACGTATACTACTTGATATCCTGAAAGGCTGACTCGAATGACTCATACTACTGTAAACCCTAATGGCTGACGTATAACGAATTATACTTATATAAAAAGATTATGTCTGACTTAAAATTATGCATTGTACTTATGTCCTCTTCTGGTCGACTGAAATGGACTCATTCTACTTGACATCTTGAAAGGTTGACAGAAATGACTTATTCTATACCACGAGGAATAAAGGACAGCTTTTCGAGTTGTCCAATAGTATGGGTCAACTTCAGTCAGTCATAAAATGACTTTCTTCTAAAGAATTTGTCTTTTTAAGTTTAAAATTAAACTATTTAAACTTTAATTTTTTTGTTTAAAAATTCGACTTTTTATCAAGTATGCGAAATTTAAAAAAAATGTTTAACCATAAGACAAGTATCCAACTAAGTACATCAATCAAACAAAACAAAAAATTATTTCCATCAAAAAGTTCAGCTTTGAACCAAATAAATAGAATCTTCGACAGCATAGAGAACCTTTCAGCCGGAATGATAAATTTTCATCACAGAAGCTTATAATGTGAATTTTCAACAAAGAATTTAATTTTCAACAGAATAATTAAATTTTTAGACAATTTATAACAGTTTTTACTAAAAAAATTTTTTCTAAATAACGTAATTAACTTTGCATTAAATTAGAAACCCATAGTAGATTGTGAAGAGGCAAAAGAATGAAAGAAAATTCTTTTTTTAGCAGGACTTAGAAAAAAAATAATTCTTTTTAGTTCAAAAGTTCAACGACTTTGTTACAAAATTACTTTTTTTAGGATTTAACGGATAATACAGATTGGCAGTTATTCGCAGATATTGTTTATGGATTATGAAAAATTGTGTATTTGTTGTATACAAATTTTTGAGAAAAAGTGCTTTTTAAGGATTAAGAAAATTCTATTATTTTATTTCGAACTTATTATCAAGCTTAATAAACAAATTAGATATTTAGCTGTTATTAAATTGCTAGGCTTTTAGTTGTTTATGAAGTAAATTAAAAATTTTTGTCCAGTAAAAATGTTCAACTAATTTTGTCGCTGCCAAATAGGACTGGGAAAGACTTGTTATCGTTCAGACTGTTTACTTCGAGTTTTAAATCATAAGGTTGGATATTCATGTTACACTGAAAAATCGGTGTCAAAATTAATTAGATTTTTTAATTAAGACTAAACTTAAATCTTAATGTGTACAATTTAAAAATAAAATTCAGAATAAATTAAAAATATATATTCTTGTCTGACGTCTTATATTAAAATTTATCTACAACATTCTTGGTAACTGAAAACGAATAAATCAATGAAAAATTCTATCGATTCCATCTGGACAATAAACTCTTCTATTCATATAATAAACTTAAAAAAAATAATAAAGCAAGATGACAGAAAAAGAAGGATTTCCAAATTTCTTTGAGACATTTTTCTCGTCTTTTCTCAATTTTTATTAATTTTCTTAAAAAGAAATAAGAAAATTTACACAAATGAAAAATCTTAAGAAAATTAGCATTAGTCCCTATCTACTTAAATTAAATTAAAAACAGAAAATAGCATAATTTTTAGCAACTAATTTTTATATCTAAATAATTATAATGCGATACAATATAATTTACTTTCTTTAATTGAGTTTTTGAACCTTAGGATAACTCTTTGGGGTTTTCAATATAAATCATTATCATAAATGTTTAAAAATGTTTTTGGATTTATTTAGAATTAATTAAATTTACCTCAACTTTTTCAACACGAAAATTATATTTGCCTCAATTTAATTGTTTGAAACATAGTTTTAATATAAAAATTCATACATAATTTTATTCACATAACTAAATTTGTGTAGCAAATGTTTAAAAGCATATTACTTGCAATAACAATTAAGTCATATTCATAAAAACGCCTGTTTTTATGAAAATTCCCATTTTGCTTATTTTTTTCTTAAACAAAAATTAAATTTATAGTAATGATTATAATTAAAACAAAAATAATTAAAACAGAACGACCATTATAATAACTATTTTTGTTGAGAATTCCACTTTTCTAGTTGAACATTCAACTTTCTTTTAAAAAATTCGTCTTTTTGTATTGTAAATTCTTATTTGTTCATAATTTAATCTCTTTTGTTAAAAATCTGGTCATTTGGTTAAAATTTATTTTTTTTGTGTTGAAGATTTAACTCTTTAGAAAAATAATACTCCTGCACTCAAGTCTGCAAAAAAATTTGTCTTTTTCAATAAACATTTTTTTAACAGTGCAATCATTTTTAAACCCTTTGTCTAACTTCTTTGCTTCAATAATCGACGGACCTATCAGTCTAGTATATTAAAAATCTGCATTGATTAGAATTTAATGTTAAGCAGATTTTTTTATTCGTGATTGAATATTTTTTTTTATGTGAAGATTCAATGTTTTTACGTTCGGTAAAATATTTCTAAAATATATGTTTTTTAAGCAAAAATGACAAGTATGACTTAAAACGAATGCAATATTCCAAATTGTAGAAAAAAGTTGGTAAAACCAAATTTAAGAAATATAAAATAGATTAAAATCCAAATTCAAAATCCCATTTAACGTCTAATCATCAAATTGATGAAGGGGATGTGGTTGTTTGCCTTCTCATTTTTCTTTCCTCTTTTTTATTTTTTTGATGAAATATCTGTTTTTAACAATGATTTTTTTTAGATTAAAATTGGAGCATTATTTGTTTGATTGTAGTGGTTAAAATTTGGTCGCTGGATTCTTGTTTTTTTTACAAGAGCTCTTATCAATTCGATGATTAGACGTTAAATGGGTTTTTTAATTTGGATTTTAATCTAATTTAAATTTCTTTAATTTTTATTTAGCTGACTTGGATTGGAGGGCATTAATCTCATTTAAAGGTATTTAATTTTGATTAGGTTGACTTGGATGGGAGGTAATTTTTATTTTCAGGTTTGTTTAGTATTAGTTTGCCTTTTGAAAAATTTAATTTTTAATTTTTTAATGTCCCTTTTTGTGATTTGATAATAATAAAAATAAGAAAGACGAAAGAAAAGACAAAAGAAGGAAGGAAGTGGTTGGCTGCCTTCTCATTTTTCTCTCCTCTTTTTTATTTTTGTATGAAATTTTTGTTTTTAACAAGGATTTCTTTCAGATTACAAGAGCAGCATTTTTGGTTTGATTGTTGTTGTCCAAATTTGGCCTTTGGATTTTTGTTTTTTACAGCAGTTTTCATCAAAACTTGGTAAACAGAAAATTATAATTAATGCAAATGTTGACAATGCTACACTTAATTACAACGCTGTGTAGCTTTGGCTTGATAGTTGAACTATTTGATTTCAAATTTAAATATTTTATTGACAATTTTTCTTTTAAATTAAATGTCCAGCCATTCGATCTTTCTTTGTCCAAAATTATGTTTTTTGTTAAAAAATAATTTTTTTTCTTTGATAATTTTTTTTTTAATTTATCTAATTTGGAAGAAATTTATCTTTTTGATGAAGTATTCAACTTCTTCACTAAAAATGATCACGTTTTTGTTCATAGTTCAAATGTTATTTTCAAAACTATAGCTAACGTAGAATTGAAATGTTTTTTATTTTAAATTTAAATTTTTATTTCGTTCAATATTTGCACTCTTCTTATAGCTAATTAAACTTTTTTGTTGCAAACTTAACTTTTATTTGAAAACGATTTGTTGGGTTGAAAATTTAGCTGTTGAAATTAAAGATACAACTATTTCATGGAAAATTCATTGTTTGTATTCGAATTCAACCGCTTTTTATTTATAATAAATATCTTGCTTTTTTCAAATACCAATTACAAATTTTGTTGTTAAGTATTTTATACTTTCTGATTAAAAACTCAAATATTACGTTAAAAGCTTTAAAATCTTGTGAAAAATAAAACATGTTAATTAAAAAGTTGTTTCTTTAATTTGATAGTTAAACTCAAAGATTTTTTGCCCCTGTTACTCCCCTCTTTTTCATAAATCCTTCGATTCTTGGCCAGGTTCAATCCTCGGGAATATTTTTATCTTCTGAAAAAAATCTGATAATATCGGCTAATGTGGATAACAATCACTAAATAACGAAGCAGCGAGTGCTGTGTATAACGTTCAGTTAGCATCAGTCAAAACTGCTAAGCATGAAAATTTCACAGTACGAATGCAAAACTTGAAGCAATGCGTGGAACAATACTGAAATCAAGGATAATTCGATTTCCCAATTCCTGAAGCCACTTATCGATCTTCATCAAATATCGTCCTATACAATCAAACAAGTCAATGTGGTGATGCGAAAATACATTTTAGCAAACAGTTGATGAACGGAAACCTAGATGTATGCAAGTGATGCGATTGTAATCAAACTCGCTGCATGGACAATATTCAATTTCCAAACTCAACGCACAGGTGAAAAAAGTGTTTGTTTTTTCCTAAATCAGCATACTTTTCACGATTTTTATATAAATCACTCGTTCGTATTTCAACCAAGTTGTTCAACTTTTAAACGAAAAAAATCAATTCTCTACTTAAAATCCTGAAGGGCTCACTTAAATGATTTATATTACTAGACATACATTGTGACTGAAGTCAAATCATTTATACTACCATGGTTCCTTAATGGATGACTGAAATGCACTTTTATTAATTGAAATCGCACTAGGCTAAATTAAATTAAGTGTAAGACTTAAAACCCTATATTTCTAAAATTATATTACTTTTAGTACGAGCCAAACATTATTTCTCACTTTAAATCATAAATGATACTTCGTTCCTTGCATGGCTGACCGAAATAGACTTATATCACTTGACACCCTGAAAGGCTTACTGAAAATGACTTATACTACTAGACAATAACTATAACTAGCTTTAAATTATATATAACACTTAGCTCCTGCATAACTGACTGAAATTGACTTATATTACTTGACACCCCTAAATATTGACAGTAATTGACTTATACTAATAGACATACATTATTTTTAACTTTAAATCATGTATAAGACTTAGTTCCTTGCATGGCTCACTAAAATTATATATATTGGTTTCTTTTTTTAGATTTTGAAAATGCTACAACTCTGATAATTTCAGTTTTATCGAAAAAAGTCGTAAGGATTCATTGTTTGAGTTTTTGAGCACTATAAATAACCTTGCATTGAATTTTTAAATTTTGAAAAAAATATCATAAGTTTTTGGAAAATGTGCTTACTTTTTGAATTTTCATCCAAAAAAGCTATTTTACGAACTCGTTGTTTCTTTTTAAGTCTTAAAAAAGTCTACTAAAGCGAAATCCAATCTGATCAATCTTTCGGAAATAATCGTGCCCACAGTATACAGACTACAGATTACAGACAGAGAGACAGACAGACAGGCAGACTGACTGGCACCTTCGTAAAAATCGTTTTTTGTGACTCAAGGAATTCTGACTAAGGACTCAGGTAAAAAAGAATTTTAAACAACAAGCATGAATTATTAATTGAAAAGCAGCAGCTGTCAACTGAAAAACGTCAATTTTTAATTGGAAATATTCATTTTCTATAAAAAATGGCATAGCTCTGACATTTTGATACAAAAGTTTTCTATGAAACAGTACAATTTTCAACTAAGGAGATAAATTTTTTACTCAAATTTTGAATTGCCAGAAAAAAATAAATTTTGAGGAATGCAGTTCATCTTTAAAACGTAGTTGTTAAACTTGTACCCTAAATGATGAATGTTTAAACAAAAAGGTTAATTTTCTACTAAAACAAACGAATTTTTCACAAAATTCAAGAATTCTTAACTAAAAAAATTTATTTAAGAAAAAGATTAATTTACAACCAAAAACGACGAACTTATATAATTTAGGAATTCTGAACCAAAAAATTAAATTTTGAACTAAAAAGGAAAAATTGTAAACAAACAGATTAATTTTCTACCAAAAAATATCAGTTTTAAATTAAATTTCAGAGGTCTCTACCAAAAATTAAATGTTTTAATTAAAGAAGATTAATTCCTATAAAAAAACTAACTTTCTAACTAAAAAAGAATTTTTAAGAAAATTCAAGAATTCTTAACCAGAAAGTTGAATTTTCAACTAAATAGGATAAATTATTAAAGAAAAAGATAAATCTACGACCAATAAAGACCAATAAGATATTTTTTTAACAGAAACCTTTAGCACTATAGACGAATTTTTATACCAAATTCAGAAATTCTGAACCGATAGATTGAATTTTCATCTAAAAAAGTAGAATTTTCAATTAAAAAGATTAACATGTCACAAAAAAGACCAAGTTTTAACAAAAGTCAATTCAGCTCCAAAACTATAAATTCACATTATCATGTGCAATCTTACACACCGAAGAATCAATTAATAAATTTAAAAAATTTAAAAACTATATCACTTCAAGAAATTTTAAGCTAGAATCATTAAAAATTGAACGATTGCGTTTTTTTTATAAACTGAATTGTTTGCATAATTTTGAACAATTTTTTAAAACATCTTAAAATATTCTAAAATTATTCGAATTTTTCCTCATATTATTCCTAATAATTGTTTTTAAATGTCTGAGAAATAAGAAAGAATTTTCTTTTAAACCTTACACATTTATTTTTGATAATTTTTTTAATCTTTCTAAATATTTAAAAATATTCTCTTAAAATAATTGTTTAAACGAAACATGCATTTTCAATTGTTTAATAAAATGTTTTTCATTCGTTAGAAGCATTTAAAAAATCTTATGGAGTTTAAAAAATTTTTTTTTGAAATATCCCAAAATCTATTTTTTGTTTTAGATTAGGCCGCGGATTAACTTCATTGAAATTTGGGTATTTATAGCCGAATTTTGTCGGTTTCAATTATTTGAATTACTTCAAATTTTTAATTAGTTTTGAATTTTTTCAAACATCTTAATGTCGTTTCAACATACACGGACTTTTTAAAAGAGAATCATAGGCATTCAGTTTAATTAAAAGAAAATTATTTAAATTTTCGTTAACAGAAAAATTACAATTTTAACGTAGAAAGCTTTGTTTTTTGCTTTATTTGTGTATATGTAATTTATAACTTAAAATTGAAAATAGTTCATTCAGTTCTAATTGGATGTTTAAATCTGTTTCACTATTAGGATTTTCTAATTGAAACAGTTTAATTTTTAACGTTAAAACATTAAATGCTTCTAATTTTTAATGGTTTAATTCTTTAAAACTGTCTTTTAGTATTCTTTAAATTGATGTGTATGCTTAAAAATTGAAAGCCTGACATGAAAAATTTTCATTGTAAAAGATTTTAGAATTGCGCTTTCTCAACTAAATGATATAATAATCTAAAAAGATTTTAAGAAAACCAATTATTTTTAAAATGTTTGAAATCAAACATGTAAAGTTTTTTTTCAAAACATTTGTTAAATTCTCGGCCAAAAGTAAATTTACCTTCATTTCCTAGTTTCTCCTGGTCCTATAATTTAGTTTTTTAATTTGTTTATAAATAAATAAATATGACAAAAAAATTGAAATTTTTTCTATTTGACGGTCCCGATGCTTGTCAATAATAGAAAAATGGTTGTAAATACCGACGTTCTATAGATTTACATTAAATAAATACATTCCATCATGATACAATAAACAAAAAACTTCTAAAAACAAATGATTTGTTAAAAATTTGTTTTCTATGCCCAAATAATGAATTTTTTAAATTAAATTAGTTTTTAAAAAACACAAAATTAATCAACTATTTATGAACTTTACAAAAATTATTGTAAAGTTCCAAATTTAAAGGAGTGACATTGGAAAAAACGAATTTTTCCGTCGACAAATGCCCAAATAATGCATTTGTATATTAAATTTAATTAAAATTTTTTTTTTAATTGTGACGGATGTTGCTAAAATTTTCATGAAGTTTCTAAATCAAAGGACTGGCAGTGAAAAAAAAGAATTTTTTGCCGATAAGTGCTCGAATAGTGCATTTATTTATTAAATTTCTTTGAAAAAATCATAAAATTCATCAGGAACTGGTGCATTTTCTAAAATTATCATGAGCTTCCTAATTTAAAAAAATTAACTTAGAAAAAAACAAATGCCTGAATGATGCATTTATTCCTTACATTTGTTTATGATATTAACAAGAATAGTATTAGGAGAAATTTTTTTCATTACAATATTGTTTACATTCAAATTTCTTGCAATATAACTTAAAAAACGTTAAATTGTTGTAAATTATAGAAAACACATTTTTCACAAATAATTTATTTAAAAATTTTTTTTGGTTAATTGCATAACGATGGAATATTTTTATATAATGGAAATCTATAAAACGAGGGTATTCACAACAAATTTTCTATCATGGACGAGCACCGGGGTCGTCAAATAGAAAAAATTGTAATTTTTTTTGTCATATTTATTTGTTTCTAAGAAAATTAAAAAACTAATTTAAAAATCAGGCTTGACAAACGCGTTCTTGCTTCTCGTCCTCGATAGTATATATAACTAAAGGTCAAAGCATCGACAGCACTACTTTGGTGATTGTGAATTATCTTTCGTTAAAGCTCCTTTGGCTTCAACGAACACATTCTCATTACGTATTTCGTGCTTCGCACTCGAATGTTTCCCTCAAATTGTATATCATTTCCATAAATGTATATTATTACAATCCATAATATAAATTGTTATTAAAATAGACGCAGATTAATTGTCGAGTTTAAATCAACGCATATTAAAAAAAAAAAACTTTTGTTATTAAAAAAATATGATTTTTGGATTTTCCATTATTTCTTTATTATGTCATAACTTGAATTTTTAAAAAGAAACATTTTTCAGTTCTGTACATTTTTCATGTCGTGGGCTATTTGGTTTAATATGTTCCTTTTCGTGTGCTTTTTGAACTTTTGTTAATTTTATAACTCTGGTAATTTTTGGTCTTGTGAAAAGAAAGTCATTAGGATGAATTGTTTGTTTTTTTAATACTATGAATATCCGTACAGAGAGTTTTTGAATTTTGAAAGAAAGTGGTTTTAAAAATATACAACATGCATACGTCGACATTTGACAAAAATTAGAAAGATTAAATTTTATTGACCTCATCTGCTGATAATGTGAAAATGAATTAATTTTTCACGATTCATTTCTGAAAAGTTCTATTTATGGTTTTAATCGTAACAAAAAGCATCGAAAACATACAAAAACTAAATTTTTTTAAACGTCTCACGGGAAACAAAAAAAAATTAAAAGACAAAAGTTGTAATGAGAAAGTGCCTACGCAGCGGGCAGATTTTTTTTTACTCTTAATGATGTTTTCACAATTAATGTGAAAACTTTGTAGATTTTTGTAGATTTTTTACAAATGCACAATTTTTGTCTTATGGCCTTTTACCGTATTTTGCATATTATAACCGAAAATGTCTAATTTTTTAATTTTCCGTTATTTTTTATGCTGTCAAAATTTTAATTAAAAATTTTTCAATAAAATTCCAACAGTTTTCACAATAGTCTTGCAGGTCATTAAAAAGTCGACATTTCTCTTAGCTTGAATTTTTTTCATATTGTGCGTTATTTGGCTTAAAATTTTTATTATTGTCGGTTGCTTGGAATTTCCTGAATGCTATAACTCTGTTAATTTTTGGTATTTTGAATAATGTCATCAGGATAAGTTGTTCCAATTTTTGAGTAATATTTAAAGATGTCTGAGCAATTTTAAAAACGTGGCTTTTTTATCCAAAATGTCCGGCTAACGAACTTGACCTTTAGTTTAGGGCAATAAAAGAGGGTACCGAAGGGCTATCTAATAGATTAATTTTTTTTTAAGTTATTGTGGAAACAGACAGACAGACATACATACAGACATACAGGCATACATACATACATACATACATACATACATACATACATACATACATACATACATACATACATACACACATACATAC
>JAAAKG020136114.1:0-13304 GCA_010014905.2 Druon quercuslanigerum | reverse complement strand
AGGGTTTATAGTTTGTAGAAGTTAGATTGTAAGGGACAAAACATTCAGAAAGGAAAACTTTTGTTATTTTGACCCTGAAAAATATTAAAGCCCTAAATTGGTAATACAACTTTTCTCAGACTTAAATTTCTCGTCTTAAGACTAGTCCAACTCGACTGGCCTTAAGATTTACAATTAAAACCTCTTGTCTCAAGGCAAGTGCACCCCGCCATGTCTTCCAAACTCGTCGTAAACATTATTCATGAACTTAAGACCTAGGTTTTCGATTACTAATTATTTTTACTCGGTTATAATTACAAATTTAAAAATATATTTTTTAATATTTTTTTTGTTGATAAATTTTTTCTAAAACTCGAAACATAACTATTTCATTTTTTGGCTTTAATTGAATTGCTCTTTATTTTTTCCGATAGATATTTGTGACATTAAAATTTATTTGGCATCAAAGAATATGCAGTTCTCTGGCCAGAAGCAAACTTTCGTAATTTTTTGATTTGAGCACATGGGACACATGGTACTCCAGGATTGATTTAAATTCGTTTAGAATATATTTATAGTTGATTTTGCACTCTCTTCTATATGTAATTCTGCGAAATCTTGGCTTCTTACACACATCATCTCTGAGGACATCAGCGATAAGAAAAGGACATCAGGACGATCGGCTGGCTCACCATTGTAATCATACTGCGACAGTAGTATTCAAATTCTCGAGCCTTTTCTATCAAAGGTTTCCATCATTGAATACAGTCGTACTTCAAGAGGCAGTTTTAAAACTGGAATGCCTCCAAGTTCCTGTATTGCCAGAGAAAATCCTTATGAACATCTACAAGACTTATTCACCTAGTGTGGAATCCAGTTTCGACTCTCATCGATGACTCTTTGCTCGTCAATCTTATTTGTTTTAATGGAACATCCTTAGCTCAGACTTAAGTGACATACTCGGCTTGTGCTTGAATGCAGATATAATCCTGAAATTTGCAGGGTATTGTTCTGTAAATTAGGTCATGTCCGGTAAAACTCCAGGATAAGAGAGGCGATGTTTCAACATCTCAACGACTTCGAAATATTAAGTATAAAATAATTAAAGGAAAACCAAATTAAGAACATGCGTATTAGTATTAAACGTACCGCGCCCAGTGACCTCCAAAGTGACGCTCTGGGTCGCTCTCTTCTCACTTCGTGGCCCCATTGAGACAACTTCTTACTTCAGTGCTTCCTAATTTAAAGTTCTTATCATGCTAAATGATCTCAAAATTTTTACCCAGGACCAGCATTATACTCAAAGGACTGCCTCGGCTTTGAAGAAGCCGATTTATCGTCACAAAATTTATTTTACGGCAAATCAGTCAGTGAGTCCTTTTGCTTCTGATTATCTTTCGAAACCTCCACGTCCCCGCGTTGTATTTAGTTCTATTGGTCCTTTTGGTATTAAACTATTTGTTAATCAGAGATTCTTTTTTGACGACGTGGACATAGAGATTTCCTGAAACTAATAAATTTAAGATTTCTATTTTATTGAAACGACTCCCCCACTCCTCTGGCGTGACCCTCATTCATTTGAAAATAAATTTTGTGTCACCAATTTAATTTTTTTTTATTGTGTAAAATTATTGTAAATCCCGACATATAACCCCTCTTTTTGAGAATGTTTTGCAAAACCGTAGTTTTGCTATATTCCAGTTTGATTTTTGCCACACTCGTTATATCATGGCAAATTTAGCTAATCCGACATATAATGGCTTTTTCATGAATCTATAGAGTTTCCCCTTAATACAAAATTCATCTTGAGTCATAGTCGTTGAATATAACCACAGCTTTACCCTTTCCTCTAAGTTATAGCGTTACTCCTCCCCCAATGATTATTGATTACGAATTCCTTTGTGGAGCCCCAACCTAGCCTTACCTGACTCATCGAGTGCCCCCCCCCCTCCTTTAATGTCCAAAATAGTCTAGAGTACCAAGCAAAAAGACCATTTATTTAAGTAATTTATATATCTAGAAATTGTTTGGCTAAAGTCCCTAAGGAAGTCATCATTTATGTCATAAATAATCCTAAGAACTGCTACACACTGCTTCGAGTTTTTGAATTGTCAATTTTAAGTTTATTCATTTGATATTTATAATTTTGAAGTAGAGTTCTGATATAACTATATGTTTAGTTATCTTTGGAAAAGCTAAACCAAGATAGATCTGATGCCCTGACAGTTTAGAGCTGAAATAATATTTTAGGTTATATTAATGAAATCAATCTCCAAGTACGTTGCCCAAGTTGAATTATGCTAAAAAAAATTGGTGTAAAAATAGTAGCATTATAAAATTTATCTGTTTCCTATTTAAGGTAAAATCTTTGTCGGTTGAAGTATCTACTATCACACTTTTCGTTAAGAATTCCTTTTTTTGCTTGAATAAAATTCTACTGCTTGATTGAAATTTAAAATAATTTTTGTTTGTATTGAGGTCCATAATTTTAGTTGAAAATTCAACTGTTCGATCGTAAATTATCTTTTTAGTTAAATATTTATATTTTCGGGCTTAAAATTCAACTGTTTTGAAGAAAATGCATGTATTTTTTGAAAATTTGACTTTTCTGGTACAAATTGTTAATTTGGGTGGAAAATTAATTATTTTGTTTAAAAAAATTATTACTTAATTACAAATACATATTTCTAAAATAAAATCCAAAAGACTCAGTGTCAAGTTGTGCTACTTCGTTGAAAATTCATTTCATTTGCAAGATTCACCTATTTTCTTGAGAATTTAAATATTTTACATCTTTATGGATTTATGCAGAACATTGTCGGATATTAAATATTTTTGAGAAAAAGATTTGAGCCTCAGTTAAAAACTATTTTTTTATTTGAAAATTTTAACTATAACTAGTTTGAGCAAGATCCTCCAGAATACAGAAAAATCGATTCAGTGATTCTGACAAATCGAACTGATTCCAACTGACCGATCCTGCTCTTAACACAAAAAGACTATTCTTTTGGAATCTAAAATGACTTTCAGCCTTCATACTTATTTCTTTCTGTTTCATTGCATCGTTCAACTGTAATATTTGCTCTTCACAGTCACGTCTTCAGTTCATCTTCAATTCGGATATGTATCGCTGGCGGCCAGGGTCGAGGCTTCGTGATAAAAAACGTAAGTCTTGAATTAATGACTAAGTTTTACGACGGGTTTGGAAGAAATGTCGGGGTGGACTTGTCTTGAGACAAGAGGTTTTATTATAAATCTTAAGGCCAGTCGAGGTGGACTTGTCTTAAAACGAGAAGTTGCAGTCTTGAGAAGTAAACATAATTTTTTCTAAATAAAGTTACAATATCAATTTAGGAATTTAATATTTTCCAGGTCAAAAATGACAAAAGGTTTCGTTTTTGAATTTTTGTTCTTCATTATACTCCGACCTCTACAAACTATGGGCCCCACTGGCAGGGCCTGCGATGTCCAGGAATAAATTACCTAGGATGGGGCCAAATATATGACATCTGCTAAGAATTAAAATTCAATAACCGATATAACTTGTATTTTTATGATAAATTATTTGCTCATTCAAAATTTGGAACCTGTTAGTCACAAGAACTGCAAGCATATAAAATTTTTCGCAAAAAGATTAAAACTGTAATTTTCTACAAGTATCTAGTGAACTGTTAGGGATAGGAAAAAATAGATAACCTTTATATATTTGTCATCCAAGGAACATAAGTATTGAAGTTAAACAAAATGATTAATGCACACCAAAAAATACCACAGAGATAAATAATATAAAAATTCTGTAAAATTTAAAGCGAATTAGTGATGAACCTCGAAGGTCTTTAGAGCTAGAGGCGAAACTTACAAAAACGTATTAGCTATATTTTTGCCATGTCTTGGATGAAGACCTAGCCAGTACAAATTATTTTCACTAGGAAAGCTCTCTAAAACACCATGCTCTTTTTTTATAATAATTCATCTGAATAAATAATCACAAGTAGCATATTCAATTTGTTATCAATTTTTGCATTATACCCAGAATATGTATATTTAATTTAAGTGCATTGATCCTTTGTAAGCTTATGATTCTAGGCAATTTTTCTTTTTTAATTCGTTAAACAATCAGAAGGCAATGCTTTTGAATTGAACCACGCTACTTTGCACTGACAATTTCACAATATAACCTTCTTAATACTAATTATTTTTTCATTTTATCTTTCCATTTGTTTAGCTTTTTTGGATTATTAATTATATTCCAAAGTAAATTGATTTATTTGCATCAAGAATCTAGACGTTTTTAACTACTGAATAAGCAAATGCCTTAATTATTCGATTTATTAATTTTTTGCTGATACTCGTTCAAGGCCAATAATTCTCACAAAGTCTGTTTTACGCTAAACAAGCCATCTTCTTTAGTTGGAAATTAACTTTTTGGTTAAAAATTCGACTTTCTTTTAAAAATATTTTTGATTTGCTCTAAAATTTCATCATGTGGTTAAAAGTTAAACTATGGTGTTAAAAGTTGTCTCCTAACATTATCGTGGTTAAAATTTAAGAAGTTTAAATTAAATTAAAATCTAAATCAAAAATCTTACTTAACGTTTAATCATCAAATTGATGAAAACTCCTGAAAAAAAACAAGAACTCATCGACCAAATTTCGACCACACAGAACAATAAAAAAAACTTATTTCAATGGCAATCTGTAAAAATTTTTTGTTAAAAAGAAAAATTTCAGACAAAAATAAAAAAAATGTAATGAGTAATGAGAGAAGAAGAGGTTTCATGGAAACGCTTTATATTGTAAAACAAAAAGAGTTATCTATTAATTTAAGAACTGATTTAGATAAATGGAAAAAAAGTTATGCTAAGATGATTAATTACATTTAACGGTGATGTTCCATGAATCTTGTTTTCTTTTTCTTTCTCTATTTTAAATTTAATAATGACAGATATTCCTAGAGTGTTTACAAAATATTGAACTACAGACCCTCATTCGATTCCCAGGTATCAAAGAGAGAACACCTGTTCTCTTGCGCTACTGTATATATTTTCCTTGCCTTGATAAGGGTGCTGTATGAGTGCCGAAACGTTGGTAATGTCATTTTATTTTTTTATTTTTCATTTTCAATGTTCTTTTTTTGTGATTTGATAATATTAATAATAGGAAAAAAAAAGAAAGACGAAATAAGGAAGAAGCAAAGGAAGGGGTTGTGGTTGGTTGCCTTCTCATTTTTATTTTATCTTCTTTTATTTTTGCCCAGCAGTAGATTTAGATATCCGATTGTTAAGCAGAACAGTTTAGCCGCTCTTTCTTTCGTGTACAACTAAATGTTTGAATTAAATGAATTGAGTGTTTTAAATTCAGTTTTCTCCTCAATTGTGACCCCTTTAGGAGCTGCAAATTCCCAGCGACAGAAGACGCGGCGTGGACCCCTATCAAAGTGCTAATTTCCTTACTTCAGCACAAGCAGCTCCAGCCGCGCCTACTTTATCGAAATCTTTTCTTACTTTCATTTATTAATTTTGGTATCGTGCAACAATTTTTTTTTTCATTTATTTTATTTCTTTTCTCGTACTTTAATCAATATTTCTGTTTATTTGTTTGCATTATCCTTAGGAACTTAAGAAGTTAGTTTAGATTTAAGGACCTAAAAAATGTTAATTCTCAAAACACTTTTCGATAATTGGCTTACCCCTTTTAAACCAGTATTGTAGCATTCCAATAATACATGCTTTAATAAGTTATAGCAGTGTTTCATCTTAAAATAGTCGCAAATAAAAAAATAACAGCCAATCTTTAAGTTCAACAAAACAAAGGCGCTTTGCGGTGCACAAAATTGCCTAAGGCAGGATCACCTAAAATAAAAAAAATCCGTTGAAACTAGTTAAAGTATCACTTCTTCTTGTCCTTAAAAAAGCCTTTTTACGTCCAGATATAGCATACCCCCCTTCTTTTTATCTTCTACATAGCTTATGCTAGGAAAATAGAAGTAGCCACATGCCTTAATCTAAGTTTTAATTAAACTTACTTTGTTTTGCATAAGTAATTAGGATTTTGACATTTTCTACCTCGCTATATGAATAAATAGCTAACTTTATCTTCTGATTTATGTTACCACATTTTCTCTGTGTGCAGGCGTGAATATGTATGTGTGTGTCTTTTCGCGCTACAAAACATTAATGTTCATCTTAATAATTACTTTTAAAATTTTAGCATGATTTATGTCAGTTAACATTCCACCAATTTAAATAAACAAATTTTTATGCCCATACTTTTAAAGTCCATCTGGGCTCTAGAATGGGATACAGATTTTTGGAATTTGTCACCTAAAAATCAGTCGCTAATACCTTCCCATTATCCAAAGTTATAAGGCTGAATTAATTTGTATAACAACTTAATCCCTTAACGAGAAGAAGCAAACCCAGGGTTCTCTAAGACCAAAAATCAAGTATTGAGAAAAATTTATCATTGCATGTCGTAAACCTAAAAGTGCAATAATTATAAATCGATTTTCTGGGTTTTTATTAAGTCTACCATACAAAGCTTGGGTTTACTTAGCTTCAGCCAACGCCAGAAAGTGCTCAAAAGGTCGCAATTTCCAAGAATAGGCGGCTCCCTTGCTTGAGTCTCGGATGCTACGCGCAGAAAGATCTTGGAAATATGGATACAAATATTTGTCATAAAAATGATTAAGCTAACTTTTTCGCGCGCGATTTTCCGATGAATATTGGACCAAGGTCAATTAATTTAAAATGCTGCCTCATGCTCTTTAAACGTAGGGTAATGTTTATTGTTAATTGATACTGATTTTAAGCCTCCTAATATTTTACAAACTGTTATTATTTTTGATAAATATTTTAGAGTTTGCAGTTCTCCTTTATATGTAACAAATATTATAGAAATTCGCATAAAATAATTAAATACCTTTTCATTTGCTATTTACAGTTTAAGAAGTTTTAATTAAAATCCTGTACAATGAAATAAATTTAAATGGTCGTTCTGCCGAATTTATTTATTCTCAAATGAAGTAAGTATTAATCGTTGTCTTTAGATCCAAATATTAAAAATTAAAGAATTTAAATTTCAAATATTCAAGACTGATATATTCTAATAATTAATCTGTAGAATTACATGCTTCTGAAATGTTAGCATTGAAAATTGAAAGGAGTTCCGATTCTAACTATATGTATTTGCGATATTTATAAATTTTTATTTGCAAAAATTTTCCAGCTGTAGAACTTTGAATTGAAAGTCTTCAGAATTCACGATTTGAAAATCATTTTATTTTAACAATTTAAAATGATGGATTATGGAATTGTTTAGACTTGCAATTACGAATTCAAAAATATAAATGATTAACATTTGGAACACATTACAATGTGGAATTCTCAAATTAGCGTAGTTTTGATTTCCTACAAAAATTAGCTTCGTATGGTCATTTGAAGAATCGATGGAAAATTCATCTTTTTGAGGCTTGGTCATTCTTATTTTAATTATTTTCGAGTGATAGGCTAAATTGACATACACCAGGCAACACAATATTTGTTTTTCTTTATTTGCACAAAAGAAAGAGTAATGAGTAGGTCACTTATAATAACAATTACTTAATTTTAAATTTCTGATCATTTCACAGCGCGTATGGTTCACGTAAAATAAAATAAGTAATTAGTGGTGCAAGTATATCTCAGTGTATAAAGCACTTCTGAAGTGTCTTGCACAACCTAACCAGCTGGCTTCATTTAGTACACACAATAAGTTTGGATAAGTAGACACTATGTTTTTGAGATTTTTTGCTCATGAAGTTGAACTTATTAAGTAACTCTGCATCTCAGAGCGTATGTCCTTGAACAAACATTACTTCTTATATTTCCTTACAGATAATTCACACATGTAAGCAACTGGGCCCATCATCTGTTAAACAGGAGTTAGATCATCTGGGAATAAAAAGGAGTTAAAGGGATATAATAATACTGTCCACAAAACTCCTAATTAAGGATAAATCAGTTTACTCTTATCAAAAGCAGCATTTTGACCGGGAATAGACTACCAAAGTGGCTGCTCTGGTCAAAGTTCATACTGTGGGGTTTGTTAATTTTAAAAGTTAGCTTAGAATCAAAAATGTTTATTTGAATTGTTACATCCAAATAATTAAACAATTTCGATGTAATGGCTAAATCTAAGCATGACCTATCTTATCCCAATCGAAACAGCGTAACGCCACCAATTATGGACGAGCGCCTTGCCGATTCTCTATTAGTTTAAACCTAACTTTAGTAAATGTGCTGCGTTCGGTAATATAGAAACCACAAGATAAATTCAATGTTACCATAGAGGGATAAGAACTCAGAGAATTCCGTTGAATTAACGGATGCTTGATCATTAAAACTATATATGCAGATTCTACTGTTATAGGGTAACTATAATTATAATTATCACCAATACGGGCGTATTTATATTTTATATAGCTTAAAACCATAACAAAGCTAAACATAATCATGTAAAATATCAATACATACCCTTATACTGAATGTGTCTGACTAGAGCTATCACCTATAGTTAACTTAACATTGGCATTGTAAACGAAAACAGACTACAAAACCAGCTGCGTCATTAAGTATTCATGCCAAACTTGTTAATCATAAATGCAGAATTTTGAAATTGTAAAAATACTTCTGCCAACTGATGCACAAAACGAACATCAGCAATTTTGATTAAGTAATTCAATAATGTGCAAAGTTTATTATCAACCTGTGCGGAAATTCGACGGTACTTTTGGTCTTTGAATATTGGAAATGAGTTCTAATTAAACAGATATAATCATAAATCTCTACTTCTCCATGATATAAATGTAGGGGATAGCAGCAGCTCCAAGGTCAAGACTTATGAAATATAAATATCTTAAGAACATATGATTCATATGTCCATTTATACTACACATATGAGAAATAATTTCCAAAGACTGATTAGATAACGACTAGTGTCAACATAGATTCTAGTAGATTGTTAGAATATTCATTAAAATTAAAGCAGTTACGAATTTTGTGTATTTATACTAAAAAAATGAAGCTCCTTATTGCGACTTTCTTCATTGCATTAGCAGGTTTTACACATTCTATGGGTAAATATATACATATATATCACAATACATGCATAATTGCGAAAAGATGCATCATTTAAAGTTCGAACTACAAATCAAATACTCCATGCTATATGGAATCAACTTCGAGTAAGTTCCTTTAATCAGTTAGGACTTTCTTCGCATATGGAAACAAGGCAATTTTTATGGATGTTTGCGTTTTGATTGTCAGGGTTAAAATAAGCAAAAAAATACTTTTCCCTAGCATTTTATACATGTATAATATCATTTGATTCTTGATGACATACACAGCCCAACTTAAACTTAAACCTTTATACAGATTTACTAGAACTTGATTGCATATTGAATGGAGTAAGTGAAATTTAAAATGTAATATTTTGTCGAGCTTTATACATTTTAGGTATCGATGTGACTTAGTGAGTTTTAAGCGTCATAAAAGTTAAGGCGCTGCGTGAAAGCTTTGGTTAAAATAAGAAAAATTAGGAAATTATATGAGGTTAGCATTAGAGTTTTGAAAAAAAGTATTCAAATTAAGAACCAATTTATCCTATTAATTCCACTAATTTTCATTTTAACAAGGCCATCCAGATCTTTATATTTTTATCGTAAATTACGAAGCTTACTACAATTTCTTAATCTCTACCAACTGTATTCATACTATTTCAGGAATGTAATATCTTTGTTTTAAATATTTAAAAATATAATGAAACAATAAAAGTTAAAATAAATATTTGAGCAAACACATATTTTAAAAATTCGCCTGATATCATTGCTTCATTTTCATAAAATTTTTGGCCCGATCAAGTTCAATATTGTTGCTACGGCTATAAAATTCTTTCTGTAAAGATTATAAAATGTCAATGCTAGTTAACAACATAATTATTATATAAACACTTTCCTGCTTTTATTGATAACATTGATTCAGAATAGTATTATTTTAGTCATTCAAGTTGTATATTGAAAAACCTTAAAATTTTACTGCTAAGACTGCTAAGGTTCTTGCAGCTTAGTGGAACATCCCTTAAAGTCATAGATGTTTAGAATTGTCTATTATTACACGATGAGATGATGACCCTTCTTGCAACTCTCTTTATCGATTTAGCAGTTTTTACTAATGCGCTCGGTAAATATTTAATAATATGATTCTAATTGCCAAAAAGCTGACCATTTTAAGTTCCAATCATTTTCTTAATTTTCTTTGATTCTTAATATTTTTTCAAATAATATTTTAGTAATGCACTTGTATCAAAGCACTATTATTTTGTGAACTTTTAATACTTGAGCGGATTTTATTCATAAATTATAAATTAAAAAACTATGAAAAATGTAAAGAACATACGATATCTTTTTGTCCTCTTCTTTTTTGTAAAGATTTCTGATGTAATGAACGGTTTCTGAATTATTCTGTAGAATTTAATTATTGCTTAAAGGATGTTTACTTATTCATATTATTAATTTGATAGTAACTACCGGTAATTCCGTAAATGAAGTTTTTTCCTATATGGCAACAAGACCATTTTGACAGATCTTAACATTTCAACTTCTGTTAATAAAATGAAAAAAACAGGGTATTCTGCGGCGTGCAATATAATATTTCCACATGGATTGAAGCAGACGAAATTGAAAATCAAAGATTTTGTCGATCTTTTTATATGACTGATAGCAATTAAAATCTTCTTGAACAATATTTAATACTGAATATCGAAAAATCTTCACCTCACACAAAAATTGTGCATGCTGCACAGGCATGCAGGGCACTGAGCCTAGATCATTTGGGGTACGAAGTGCTGGTCACTTAGGGTACGAAGTATCGATCAACTGTATCAACTAATTGGGGTACGGAGTTTCCGCTTTTCGAGCTACGAAATGAAAAAGTCTTTCGACGCATAATCATCTTGCTCTTGACTTCTCGAAATACTTTTTAAGATTTGACATAGCCATGTCCAAATGCATTGTCTATGATTTTGATAGCTTTTTTGATAGTAGGTTTTTGTAAGTGCTTCCTTCGCACTTTGTAAAATTTTGACGAGCTGAGGACCTACGTTCATACCTACGATTTTTTAGATAATTCAAAGATCCAGGTAAGGAAGAAGGTGGTTTGGCTCGCTCGTCGCGTAGGGTATGACAAAAAATCTCAGTTGCTATTACTTAATTTGAAGAGTTAATGTGTATAACATATGCTTTTATCTTGATCAACAATATTGTGTAACGTGTTTTACGGTTGCCTTATTTCGTAAAATCTTGAATTTAAAATATTAAAACTGAATTTTTTCACTAATTCAAGTTGACTCGATTTCCCAGTTAACCTCTGGAGTAAACTAATAAAACTGACTTTTCCTACCCCACCTAGTCGGTATTTCGTACCGCACGTGATCGACATGTCACACTTAAAATATTCTCTTCTTTTTAAGTTTTAAAACTCATTTATTCATATTTTTTCTTACAAAATCAGGTTCACCTAAAAGATGGTATAATCATAAACATGCAGCCCTAGATGAAGCTGGTTTTTCCGGAAGGACCGACGATGAGCTCCTAAGCGAAGATCTCGAAGAAAAAGGGAAGATAAAATATGCAACCGAAGCATTCTCATCAGTTTCTCATCACAACGATAACGGTATTTTCTATGAGGAAAATGGTCGCTTACATGCAGTCCGGACCGGTATGCCTCTTCTAGAATGTGGTGGTCATATCGTTGGAAGACCCAAAGATGGTCATGTTGTTCCAGTATATGATTCTGATGGTTATCCTGTTCAGGCAAACGGAAATAACTATAAATGGCAGACTTATATGCACGTATCAAACACTCAAAAGGATAATAAGATACGAATACCACACATATTTAATATAGTACCAGCTCGTTTACCACGTGAACCTAAAGTTCTATATTCTGACGCATCCATAAAACCCGGTAAACTAGACGTTAAACAACTAGATGAAACACGTTTTCCAAAACCGCATAATAATAAACCATAAAAAGCTTAAAACTTAAAACGGATATTGTTATTGTATGGACGATAACAATGAAGTGTTTAAGCTTTTAATCACTACTATCATTGTTTTCAAAAATAAAAATTTATAAATCTAAATTTTATGGCTCTTTATCGAATCTTTATCATTTTTCTTAACCAAGTATCTCATGAAAATAATCGAAAAAAATTATGAGGTTCGTTACTTCAATGAAACAGTGAAAAAAAAGATTATTAATTGTTTCATAAGTATCTACATATTGTGCGTAAACACTATGTAAAACATTTGTCTCTATTATACATAATAAAATCCAAAAATTTATCATCATTGTAAGATTTTGGAGAAGAACTAGTAACTTAACTTTTTCAGGTAAACTGTCGCAATCAAGTTCTCTGGGCGAATATTTTTTCACATGCATTTTAAGTGTATTTCGCTTAAACAAAACCAAATTTTAGGTTTAAAATTATCCAAACAATTATTTTTGCTGTGTAATTTCAATCAATATATAAAAAACATTATACGAATTTCAAATAAAAGCAATCATTTAAGCATAAAAAAATTAGAAAATATATAATGAACGAAAATTCATTAACAGGTTCGTTATATTACCACTGAGGTTACATGAATACAAAATACTGAAACATGCCTTGCAAATTTTTTTAAAATTTGTATAAATACCGGCAGGAAATTTGTTAGAATTTACATTCCGCAAGCTTCATGAAGTTTTTGCGCAAAAGCGCATTAACAATTAAAAATTAAAATTTTTACATTGTTATCTTCCACAAAGTTTTACGGGGGACACATAAAGTATAATGATCGATTCATGAGAATTAATATTTTTGCTTTTATATCATATATTGCAACCGCCGAAATTCTAGGCGTTGTTTTATAGGGTTAATTTAATAACCTGCTTAAAGCTAAATGAAATCATAAGAAATAAAGGGCTTTCTACGGAGAAAGAATAAGATTCTCTTTTAATACTCGAAGAGTTTATTCAATTAAGTGCCTGAGCTACCCTGCAATATTACATATAATATTTCTAGTCCCTAGTCTACAAAGTATAAATCTATTTGTTCATTTATTTGTTTATTCAATGGATATAAAAAGGAGAATAATTCTCGATACAATTCTAAAGATCAGGATCACACCTGTCTGAGGTCGTTGCTCTTTGGCTACCGTCTAATCGGCGTTAATCACCTATATAAATACAAACGAAGGGTCAATGGACCAATATTATTACCTATTCCAAAATAAAATGTGATTT
>JAAAKG020136113.1:0-13305 GCA_010014905.2 Druon quercuslanigerum | reverse complement strand
ATATTATTTGTTTGAGAAGATAGTTATGATTGATAATAAATTGTTTAAACAATTATGTTTGCTAACTTACATTAATTATTCAGAAAAAAACTGAAGCTATCTAGAATTAATACAGGAGTAGATAGTTATAAACAATAATAATTTGTTTAAACAATTTTGTTTGTTAAATTTCTTTAATTTTTAACTCACTCTTATCCAAAAGGTATTATTCAAAGAGAATAGTAATTAAAGTAATAATAAATAATTTAAAGAATTAATTGAAAAATGGACCAAAAGTGGAAAATTTGAGAGGAAAGTGCAACTTTCTACCATTATTTTAAGATAATATTATTATCTAAATCATAATCAATTTTTTTAATTATTATTTTTGTTAAATCTAGTTGGTAATTTTGGCCTTGCTCTAACTAAAAAGTTGAAAATAAGTAGAAAAATTCGAAAAAACCGCGACTTTCTAACTTTATTCTAAGTTAAAATGGTTAGAAACTGGAATAAATTATGTCAACAATTTATGTAAACAATATAGTTAAAAACATACTTATAGAGTTAAACACAATATAGAAAAGTTCGCATTTCCGACGAAATCGAGTGCGAAGCACGATATACGTGATAAGAATGTGTTCGTTAAAGCCGAAGGAGCTTTAACTAAAGAGAATTCACAATATCCAAATGACAGTTGTCGATGCTTGGACCTTTCATTTTTAAAGGCGCACTTTTTCAGCTTAATCAAACAGTGCTATTAATTTTTACATATCTTGCATTTTAAAACAAATTATTGTGAATAAAAAAGTCAAAGTAGGCAACATTCGCATAATAAAAATGTTCTAGTAGCCTATTTACAAATATTATTTCAAATTTTTAGCTCCTATATTTTGGACTACTTTGGTACTTCTGCCATTTCTGATTTCGAATCGTTATCATTTTAAAAATTAGATCCACATATAATCCCTCTTAATAAAAAAAATTATTTTTTAAAAACCTTCTGCTAATTGAGAAGATTTCTTCTGTTTTTAATACTATTCCTACATTGTCCTAATAAATCTGATAAATTGCTAAAAAAACTATAAACATTTTATGTTAGCGCTTTTGCTGGAAATTAGTATTTTTTATAAATAAATTAAATAATATGTGTTTTAGAACATATTTTTCCTATTTGTTATAAATATAATGTTAAAATAATACTTACGTTTGAAATAAAGGAAACCTACAAATGAAAGAACTAGATTTTTAATCAAAACCTTCATTTTTTTATTGGATTCAATGAAAGAGAACTTTAATCTGATTTATTCAATAATTTCGTATAAACTGACAAGATAAATTCCTGCTATGTAATATATATATATATATATATATATACTAAATTTTATTACTTTTATCCGATAACAAACTTTTATTTATTCTAAAAAAAAAACAGAATGGAAGAAGGAAGGTTATTGATCTCAGATCTCAACACTTTTCCGTTTTGCAAGATTTATTACCCATTGAACCTTCAGAATTATTTAGGATTAAACATTTTTTTATGTATCTACCATGCCATCTATAACACATTTTGTAATCTTAAACTAGACTACCATGCGCGCACTAACTTTTGCGTTTATTTTTACCATTCAGCTTCTTTTCGAATAAGTATTTGTTTTTCAATTAAAAAATTTTTTAATATTAATAACCTTTTACACTTATTTAAAAAAAACACACATGTACATATAATTTTCGAAAATTGAACTGAGACATTCATTTCATTAAATCGTATACTTAAATAAAAATAAAGCTTAAAAATAAATAAAATTTTAATGATACAAATTATAGCAAATATTCAATCACATCACCTTCAAATAAATAATTAAATTTTATTGCTAAATAAAGAAAAATTAACATTTAATCTTCACGTTATATAATCATTTTTGTTTTACATTTATTTCTTTTTAATTTTCACATTCATTTCTAAAAATTTTATTGATTAATAACATTTTAAAATAATTTCAGAAATCATTTGTTTTTACAGAATCAATTAATAATTTGTTAATTAGTTCACAATATAAAGAACATTAAAAAATTATTTAATTTAAACGCTCTGATAATAATGTACATTATATTGTCTTTAAATTTAAAAATGCATGTCTATATATTAAATTTATTAATAACCTTTAAAACCCATTTTAAAAAATTTATATATATATATATATTCATTAAAAAAATCAAATTATTATTACCTTGTTTTTTTAACTTGAACTTTAATTCCTGAATATTTTTATTTCTTTTGAAATGGTTCCAGAAAATTTAATTTTTAACCGCATTAATAAATAAATATTTAATCATTTTAACAACAACAATATTAAACAATTCTTTTCCATTGAAAATTCAAATATTTTCCAGCTTAAAAACATTATTTTCTTTGAAACATTCAAGGAATTCTCAATTTATATATTTATTTAGATTTGAAATTGTATTTGTTTAAATTGAACTAATTATAAACTTTTAAGTAAATCTAGAAAATATAAATTTCAGCAAAATTATTTCATTATTAATGATCGAGTTCAGAACATAGAAATCATTAAATAATTATATTCATTGAAATCTATGTACATATAACTTAGAAAATGGAATCCAGATACTCATTTCACAACATCACAATCTTTAGAAAAAATTATTGTGATGGAGATATCTTGAACAAAAAAAATTTTTATTTTAAAAATAATAGCCAATACTCAATTAAATAAGCTTAATGCAAATGTTCAGTTTTTTTGAAAAAAACCAATCAGTCAGTTAATTAGTACAGAATATAAAAAGGAGTAAAAATTATTTGCATTGAAACATCAAAATAATTTTTATTCTATACTTTTCTGAAAATTTAAAGTATTAATAATCTCTTAAAAGCATTCCATAACAACTTAAAACATGTTAAAATATAATTTTGAAGATTGATCTACAGACATTTCAGAAAAGCAATTTTATTCTTTAATATAAAGTTGAAATTCAAATTTCTTCAATTGAAGCCATCTTCAAAAACTATCGATCTAAAAGAAAAGGTTCAAGCATAGTCGTCTAAAAATAAAAATTTCTCATTTTTCTTATTTTATAATCTTTAATAATAAAGAAGTAAGATATTAAATTTTTTATTTCTTATTTCATATCTGCCTTCCAAGATATTCAATTTGAGCCATTCTGAAAAAAATCCGACTAATAGAAAAGTTTCCAGCAAAGTCGCATAAAAAACGAAATTTCCTTCATTTTTTAATTTATAATATTTTCTAACAAAAGAAAAATCACGGCGACCTAAAAAATTCATTTTTTATTATACATCGACATATTTGGCACGCCAAACGTTCCAATTTGAGCCGTCTTCGAACACAATCTATCTAAAAGAAAAGGCCCTAGCATTGTGGTCCACAAACTAAATCTTCTCATTGTTCTTATTTTCCAATCTTTAATAATAATAAAATCTTAGTAAATCATGGAAAATTTTATTTCTTAATGCCTAACTAAATTCCAATACTTTCAATTTGAGCCATCCCCGAAAAATATCAGACTGATGCAAAAGCTTCCAGTAAATTTGTCTCAAAAACAAAATTTCTTCAATTTCTTGTTTTTTTAATATTACCTAACAAAACAAAAATCAGCGGCACATAAAATTTTTTATTTTTCAACCTATATCGACATATTTGGCGTGCTAATCCCTTCAATTTGACCTGTCTTGGAAGATAATCGGATAATTTTTAGGGTATGCTAAAGCTTGTGCAAAAAAAAGATGCTCGCTTATTATACATGCATCGTTTGAGCACTTTCCGGACTTAAGAAATATTATTACTGACATATTTGGCATGACGAACGTTCCAATGTGAGCCGTCTTCGAACACAATCTATCTAGAAGAAAAGATCCGTCCACAAATTAAATCCTCTCATTGTTCTAATTTTTCAATCTTTAATAATAATAAAACCTCAGTAAATCATAAAAAATTTTATTTTTAATGTCTAACTAAATTCCAATACCTTCAATTTGAGCCATCCCCGAAAAATATCAGACTGATAGAAAAGTTTCCAGCAAATTTGTCTCAAAAACAAAATTTCCACAATTTCTTGTTTTTAAAAATATTTTTTTACAAAAGAAAAATAAGGTACACAGAGAAAATTTTATTTTTTAACCTATATCGACATATTTGGCATGCTAATCCCTTCAATTTGACCTGTCTTGGAAGATAATCGGATAATTTGAAGGGTATGCTAAAACTTGTACAAAAAAAAGATGCTCGCTTATTATACATGCCTCGTTTTAGCACTTTCCGGACTTAAGAAATATGATTACTGACATATTTGGCATGCCAAACGTTCCAATATGAGCCGTCTTCGAACACAATCTATCTAGAAGAAAAGATCCTAGAATTGTGGTCCACAAATTAAATCCTCTCATTGTTCTAATTTTTTAATCTTTAATAATAATAAAACCTCAGTAAATCATAGAAAATTTTATTTTTTAATGCCTGACTAAATTCCAATACCTTCAATTTGAGCTATCCCCGAAAAATATCAGACTAATAGAAAAGCTTCCAGCAAATTTGTCTCAAAAACAAAATTTCCGCAATTTCTTGTTTTCAAAAATATTTTTTAACAAAAGAAAAATCAGGTACACAGAGAAAATTTTATTTTTTAACCTATATCGACATGTTTGGCATGCTAATCCCTTCAATTTGACCTGTCTTGGAAGATAATCGGATAATTTTTAGGGTATGCTAAAGCTTGTGCAAAAAAAAGATGCTCGCTTATTATACATGCATCGTTTTAGCACTTTCCGGACTTCAAAATATATAACTGAAGATACATATATTTTATACTGAAGTGTTCAATGTGTTACGAAACCGCATGAATCCAAGCTAATAGTTCAAATAATTCGATAATATTAGATAATATGATATGATAATGATGTAATAGTCATAATAATTCATAACAATCCATAACATAAACTCAGCGCTTGCCCAATTATTTTTAGATAGTATAAAGCTTGTTGTCAATATTACTTAATCACGAATTAGATTCTAAAACTGAACTATACATAAAGCCTCTTGGCACTGATACATAAATGTGGTTGTTGGGCGGCAAATTTGAATCAGAGTATTGATGATTATTGACATCGAGCAATTAAAAAGATTTTGCTGATAAATGTTGCTCATTTCCTATGCGTATATAAGCGTTCCATGGACCATCCCAACTGGGAGTATAATTGGGATTTACATTTGAGCGTTGGAGAATAGCGCGAAATTGATGGTTTGTTGCTGTTCGTACATAAACATGAAAGGACCTAGGATGATTATTATTGGGTTTCATCCAGCGAGGACAAGTTCTATTGGAATACGATTCGTCGATAGTTCCATAAAAACTAGAACCATCCTCAATTTCTAGTTCCATCCTGTTTCGTTCAAGGATTAGAAATCCATCAATACCTAATTTTTTACGAAACAATTAGTCAAAGTAGGCGATTTGTGCCTTAAAAAAAGGGCTTTGTAGCCTATTAGGAAGCAAGAGAGTTCTTCAAGCAATGTTTAGGGACTCAGAGAATACAAATAATTTGCTCATTACTCAATTTGTTTGTTATATAAACAAATTTTATGAACAAATTAGCAAATAGTTTTATTAACGGTCAAAACAATTTTATGTTTGCTAAAAGTGTGATATTTAATTACAAAAATAATTTTAAAGTTTAGAATAAACATTTTTATAAACAATTCTTGTTGCAAAATATTAAAATTTAAATATTTAAAATAATAGATATTTATTAATAATTGATAAAATGTAACAATGTGAATTTTTATAAACAAATTATATGAACAAAATTTTGGCCCTTTCGCATAGAGTTTTGCACAAATAAATGAATAAATAAAATAAAAGATAATAAATAAATTATATATAAATTAGGTCTTAAATATTATTAATTTTTTCATTAATATTTATTCCTTAAAACTGCACTATTTTGAGAGTAAAACGCAGAAAGGTCTTTCGCTCCATCTAAAAAATTGATATTCTGATGAATATTTTTCTAACAAAATATGGAAATTAAGCTGTTAAAATTGTCGAAACTTGAAAATCGAAATTAATTTAATTTTTATGAGTTTAATTTTGAATTTATTATGATGGGAAATTTTTAACAGTTGAATTTTTCACTGCTGAAAATCAGAGTAATTTTTTTAACAATATAATGCTTACCTTTCAAAAATTCAAATTTCAGTTTTCTTCATTATTTAAGGGTTGAAAATTGAATTTTAAAAATTGGAATTTTCAACAGTTGATTTTTAAATTTCAACAGTTGAAAATAATTTGAGATTAAGGGCAATGAAAATTGAGTTTTTAAATTTTTCATTTTTAACAGTAGAATTTTCAACTCATGAAAATAAAAAAAGAAAATGTATACCTTTCAGAAATTACAATTTCAATTTTCTTCACTATTTAACGGATGAAAATTAAATTTTAAAAATTGTAATTTTCAACAGTTGATTTTTAAATTACAACGGTTGAAAATAATTTCCAAAATTCAAATTTCAATTTTCTTCACTATTTAACGGTTGAAAATTGAAAACTTGGAATTTTCAACAGTTGATTTTGAAATTTCTGCGGTTGAAAATAATCTCAAAAATTCAAATTTCAATTTTCTTCACTATTTAACGGCTGAAAAATGAATTATAAAAATTGTTATTTTCAACAGTTGATTTTTAAATTTCAACGGTTGAAATAATTTCAAAAATTCAAATTTCAATTTTCTTTACTATTTGACGGTTGAAAATTGAATTTAAAAAATTGGAATTTTTTAACAGTTGATTTTTAAATTACAACGGTTGAAAATAATCGCAAAAATTAAAATTTTAATTTTCTTCACTATTTAACGGTTTAAAATTGAATTTAAAAAATTGGAATTTTTTAACAGTTGATTTTTAAATTACAACGGTTGAAAATAATTGCAAAAATTTAAATTTAAATTTTCTTCACTATTTAACGGTTGAAAATTGAATTTTAAAAATTGGAATTTTCAACAGTTGATTTTTAAATTTCAACGGTTGAAAATAATTTAAAATTTAGGGCAATGAAAATTGAATTTTAAAATTTTTCATTTTTAGCAGTAGAATTTTCAACTCATGAAAATAAAAAAAAAATTGAAAATTTAGTTTGCCACACTTTAATTTTCAATTTTCATGAATTATCAGCTGCTTATTTTCTTAATTTTTCAATTTTCTTAAGTTCTTAAAAGGTGAAAATTAAATTGTTGAAAGTTAACTATAAACAAAATTTTGATTTAATTAAATGCAAATAAACATTTGCATTCTTAATTGTTAGAAATTCAATTTTTATTTTTCGTTAATATTTAACTATTAAAAATGGAAAAAAATTGATAATTGAAAAAACTGAATGTTGACTAGTTAAATATTTAATAGTCGAATTTTTAACTGTTAAAAATTTAATAAATTCCAACGCTGGCAAAATAAAAATGAAAATTCAATCTTAACATTTCAACTGCTGGTAATTAAATAAAATTGAAAATTCAACTGTTAAAAGTACAGTACATAATTTTCCATTTTCTTCAACTTTCAACAATCACAAAAAAAAATAAAATGCTGGAAATTAAATATTAATATTTCACTTGTTTCAATTTCAACTATTAAAAACTGAAAATAATTCAAAACTAAATTTTTAAGAGTGGAATTTGTAACAGTTAAATTTTTACTATTTAAATTTTAACTATTGAAAATTCGATTTAATAAATTATTTAATTTTCAAAATTGAAGTTTTAACTGTAAAAAAATTTCTAATTTGGAACAAGTAAATTTTCAACTCTTGAAAAATAAAGAATGTTAAACTCGAATTATCTTAAGTTTAATTGTTTATAGTTTAAGAGAATTAAATTGAATTTTCAATCTTCAATTATCAGCAGTTGAAAATTAAAAATTGAATTTCCAAATTTCAGCACTTGAATTTTCAAAAGCTGAAAATCAAAAATTGAATTTTCTTCTTCTTCAAAATTTTAATTTTCTTGCAGAGCTTCCTTAAAATTGGTCAGCCCAGAGTGACATATCTATAAATGAAATTTAATTAAAAGACATTTTTTCAATTTTATTTTTTTTGCTTCAATATGAGAAATTTCAAATTCAATACTTCTCTGTTTTTAGATCTGGGTACAATTTAAATTTAAAAATTTTAATTTCATTTCAAGAGTGAAAGTTTTTTAGTTTGAAAAGTTCTAAATAAAAATTGTTCAATTTTCGGCAGCTTTCAATTTAAAGGAAACAAAAAAAACTACTGTTTAAATATGAGCTTTAAATATAATTTCAAAATAACAGAATTTAGTGTTAAAGCCGGGCAGTTTAGAATTGCAAAATTCAAACAGAAAGCGTATAAATATTGTATGATCTGACACGATAAATGATTGCCATATGTAAAAAATTTTATGACAACAAACCGATAAGGACGTGTTATTTATTCTTAAAAATAAATAAAGCGCAAAATAGAAGACCTCAGATTTAAACACTTTTTATAATTCCTAGATTATAATTACCCAAGGATCCTTCAGAATAATTAAATATTCTAAAATTTATTAAAAATTCTCTGGGCCTAAACAAATAAAAATCGTTTTCATTATCTTCCACGTTTCTGTCTCATGTATACAAATGCAAACAAATAATTAATAAAATTTAATACGACATTAAAAATATTAGTGAATAATAATGGTTTAATCGACAATGACATTAAAGAAAATTGTTCTTATTTCAAGAAATAGTGTTTTTCAAATAAAAAACTGACTTTTGTTACAAGCAAAATTTCTTTAGATCGAAAAAAGATTTGATTGGAAAAAATTCAGTACTGTTATATCTTTGAATCAAGTGAACTTTTTTCTCATTGCATTCTTGAAAGTTTAAACAATTAAAAATTAAAAACGTTTGAAGTAAACAATTTTATATAAAAACATTTTTATTTTATTAACTCTAAATATTAATAAATTAATTAATTTAAAAATGGATCTGTACTTTAAGCATAAAAAACTGAATAATGATTGATTTGACAAAACGATTCTAAATCCATTCAAAATTTGAGAATTTTCAGATTGTAACTGTTTCAGTTCAAAAGTTAAAATAAGAATTGAAATTAATATAATTTATTCCAATTATTTTATTTTTAAATAAAAATTTCAAAGATTCATCAATTACATATTTTTAATTTTAACTTTTAGGTCATCCTTTATATTTTTTTTCGTAATAAATTTAATAAATAAATTTTTAAAAGATTTTTTTAATTAATTTTTCTTAACTATTAAAAAAATTTTAATTTAAGGATAGTACATAGAAACCGAATATTCGAAAGTAATCAATTTGAAATTTAAATTTTTACATAGTAAATGTGTTTTAAAAATATTGAAAATTTGTAAGTGAAATTGTTAAGTTTTGACGTATAAATAACAATGAAACACTTATTATTTATTATTTATATTATTTTTTTTTTCTTGAAAAGATATAAAATTAATTGAAAACTTGAAATAATTTCAAGTATTTTAAAAGAAGTGTGGTAACATTTTTTTTCAATTTCTGAATTTATTTTAAACTTAATCGCATTTTTATTACAATTTTTGGAAAATCCTGCAAATTAAAAAAAAAATCCTTCAAATCTTCCAGGTTATTTTTTGATCATTTTGGAAATATCTTAAAATCGTTTTAAATTTTCTGTCACAATACTTTCTTTGAATTAAAAATTATTTTAAATTTTTCTAGGACTCTTCAGAAAATGCTTTTATTCATTTAAAGCCTTTCGAAATATTCTAAAAAAAATTCTAAATTTTTAGTTTAAAATCTGCAAAAACCACAAACTTTGTTTAAATTATTTGAAATCATTTCAAATTCTAAATTTGAAAAATTTGAAAATTAATTAAATTTTTTCTACAAATAATAAGTGTTCCCATTCTTATTTATAAATTTAAATTTTATTAATTTTATTGACCTTGAAAAATCTTTGAGAACCGGGGAAAAACAGGGAAATGACTGACCATTTTTTTGTACCACATTACCAATCGATGATAGGGTAGGCCACAATTTTACCGGCTGTTGATAATTTAGAATCCTGCGCTGGATTCCTACTTTATCGGTTTAGGTATCTAGGTTTATTTTACATAGACCGAGGACAATCTAGATTCTGGAATTTTTTACTGAAGGTAATACAGACTGACATATTATCGTCGGTCGGTAAAGTAGGGGTCTGTCATATTATATGTCGTCAACTGTGGTCATACTAGGTAGTCGATGAATGTCGGTGTATAAGGGGTCTACCATACCGGCTGATGGCAACTTAGCAAGGACACGAACCGCTTTTGTCTGTCGATAAATTAGAAATCTGCAAAATATTTTTCTTTTTATGTGTATAAAAGTTTCTAAAGTTAAATAAAAATTGATAAAATATTTTGTGAAATAGACAGAAATACCATTTGCTCTTTTGTGAATCCTGCATGCTGTTTAATACGGAGCGAATTTAAAATGTAATGAATTGATTAAATCCTCTTGTAATATAAATTATTAATTATATATTTCAAAGTTTGGGTTAAAAGAATCATATTTTTGGATAAAACTACAATAGTTTGGTTTAATTTTAAAATCTCGTTGAACATTTTTTTTTAAAGTTTAATCATTTTAGTTGAAAATTCACCTGCTTGATTGAAAATTTACCTATTTTGTTAAAAATTTGCATTTTTTTGGTAAATAATCAACTTTTTTAACGGAAAATATTACCATTCCATTTTTGGTTAAAAATTAATTTTTTTATCTGCAAATTTCACTGTTGCATTTTTAATTAATAATTTGTTTATCATGCCATTAAGCAGTTTTTAAAAATATTTTCAAGTTTAAGATTCAACTATTTTGCAGATAATGAATCCATTTTTGGCTTTAAAATTCAAAAATTGGGTTAAAAATTCGTGTATTTCCTTGAAACTTCGTTTTTTTTAGTGAAAATTATATTTTTATTTACGAATTCAACTAATCATTATTTGGATGAAAATTCTAATTTAGTTTTTGATTAACTTCAATTTCTTGAAATAGTATTTTTTTAAAATAATTTTTTAAACTGAAAAATTTTCCATTTTTGTTTACAAAGTTATAATTTTTGGGTAAAAACTTATCTTCTTCAGTTAAAATTTCAACTATTTAGTTAAATATTGATCTTTCTTCCTTAAAAATTAACCTTCTTATTAAAAATATTTTTAAAACTTTTTTTGTTGTTAAAAATTTCTCTTTTTGGTTTGAAAATGCAACTGATTTTTGGTACAATTTTAGTTTTTTGTCTTAAAATTCGAGAATTTGGTTGAAAACATAATTTTTTTTATTATTAAATTATTTTGTTAAGAAATTAACCAGTCTTTTTAAATGATTTTTTTTGTTGCTGAATTGTAAACTTTTTTGTTTAAAAACTCGGCAATTTAACTGAAAAGGCTCCTTTTTAGGTTGAAAAATTAAATATTGAGTTAAAAATTATATTATTTTGTTTTTTGTAATTTCGGGTTGAAAATTAAACTTTCTAGAAACTTTGTCTTTTGATATTCAAATTTCAATTCTTCGTTTAAAAATAATAAACATATTTTTTTAAAAGTTCATTTTTTTTTGTAGAAAATGATTTTTTTTGGCTAAAAATTTAATTATTTAATTAAAAAATGATCTTTTTTGGTTTATAATTCAACTGCTTGGTTGAAAATGATTGTATTTTATTAAAAATTCGACTTTTTAGTTATAAAGTTAATATTTTTCTTAAAAATCCATATTTTTATTGTTGAAATCAACTAGTTGAAAATCAGTTTCTTTATTGAAAATTAATTTGGTAGCTGAGAATTTAAGTTTTCTATTTTTGTTAAAGAATTTTTTTGTTAGAAATTGATCTTTTTCATGTAAACAATTTAAATATTTGGTTGAGGATTTAACTAATTTGTTAAAAAATCAGCTTTTCTTGCTTGACATGAACTAGATGAAAATTAGGGGTTTTTTGTTGAAAATTAATTTTTTAACTGAGAATTTGACGATTCTATTTTTAGTTTGAAAATTTTTTGTTCAAAATTGATATTTTTTAGATAAAAAATTTTAATATTTCTGAAAATTACATTTGTAGATTGAAAAATATTTTTTTCAGTTGGCAATTTAAGTTTTTGGTTGAAAATTAAATTGCTTTGTCAATAATTTAATTATTTTATTAAAAATATAACTATTCTGTGTGCGAAATTTTTTTGGTCCAAAATTCAATTGTTTTATTCAAAATTTCGTTTTCAGAATGGTATACGAAATTTTTTACTAAAAAGTGATCTCTTTAGGATAATATTCAAAAAAAATATTTGGTTGAGAATTCACCTAGTTTGTTAAAAAATCATATTTTCTTGTTTGGAATCAACAAGATGAAAATGAGGTCTTTCTGTTGAAAATTAATTTTTAAACTGGGAATTTGAAGGTTCCATTATTAGTTAAAAATTTTTTTATTGAAAGTTGATCTTTTTCAGATACAAAATTTAAATATTTCATTAATGATGGAACTGTTTTATTAAAAATTTATTCCTTTTGGTAGAAATCAACTTGTTGAAAATTTTATTTTTAATTGAGTCTTTTCGATTTAGTTTACAATTCATTTTTCTCGATTGAAAATTCATCCACTTGTTTAGGAATTATTATTTGTTTTAGTATTATTATTTGTTGGGACATTTTTTGTTTAGAAAATATATTATTTGTTTCAAAAAATATTTTTTGTTAAAAATACAATTTTTATCTAATTCAACTGTTTGAAAATTTGTTATTTGGTCAAAAATCCTCTTTTATAGTAGAAATTAATTTTTTGATTAAAAGTTTAACTCTCTTCTAAAAAATGTATATTTTTGGTTTGGAAAATCAGAATTTTTTTATTGAATTTATTCTTTTTTGTTTCAAAATTTGATAATTTTGTTACAAATGCTCCTTTGTAGATTGAAAGTTCAATTATTTTGTTAATAATTTAATTATTATGTAAAAAACTTAATTTCTCTGTTGCAACTGTCTTTTTTAGTCGAAAAATCAATTTTTTTTTTTAAATAATTTTGTATCTGAGAATTTAACTATTCTATTTTTTGTTTAAGAAATTTATTGTTAAAAATTCATCTTTTTAGGATAAATTTTTTAAAAATACTTGCTGGAGAATTCAAATAGTTTGTTAAAAATTATTTTTTCTTGTTTGCGATCAACTAGATGAAAATTAGGTTTTTTTGTTGAAAATTAATTTTTAAACCGGGAATTTGAAGATTCCATATTTAGTTTAAAAAAATTTTTATTTGATAGTTGATCTTTT
>JAAAKG020136112.1:0-13305 GCA_010014905.2 Druon quercuslanigerum | reverse complement strand
CCAAAAATACCTCCTGTATTTCTTTAAATCGAATAAAAAAATTAACAAAAAAATTTATTTAAATCAAACAAATGTTTGTTTGACCGTATATCAATACTAGAATTTTTAATATTTGGTTTGAAGGAACGAAATATTTCTTTTATTTAAAGAAATTTTACGTTTAAATTACCGAAATATTTATTAAAATCGAATTAAAAAATTAACAAAAAAATGTTTTTAATCAAACAAACGTTTCTTTGACCTTATATCAATACTAGAATTTCTAATATTTGATTTGAAGGAACGAAATATTTCTTTAATTTAAAGAAATTTTCCGCTTAAATTAACGAAATATTTCTTTAAATCGAATAAAGAATTAACAAAAAAAATTATTTAAATCAAACAGATGTTTTTTTCACCGTATATCAATACTAGAATTTCTTTAATTTAAAGAAATTTTCTTCAATTCAACAAAACTTTTTTCTGGCTATAGTTTTTGAACGGCCCCATCTCGAACTACTGAATCGACTTTTTCCAAAAACCAAAAATACCTCCTGTGCCCTTGCCCTCTGAGCTATCCCTTTGATCCCTTTCCGTGACGATCGATCCAACACGCGTGGCGGAAAAGTGTCCCGAAGCGTTGAATCGAGGGTAATCATCTGCATGTGTGCTAGTGTGCCTGTGTTTGGGAGTGCTTCCATTGATGTGTAATACGCGTGTATGCGTTATTACAAGGTGGTAGGTTTCCGTAGGTATACAAACAACCACGATGGGCTACCGTTCTAAACATAGAATATGCTCGAAATATAATGTGGAGCACCTTAACCTATCAGAGCGATGAGATCCGGAGTCTCTGTCACCAGCAAAAACGTGAAAGAACCCAGATAACAAAAAAACAACAACAAAAACAACAAAAAAAGAGGGAAGAAGTTGAATCGTTAAAAGTTAAAACAACCGCGAGCCACTTTAAATCGATCCGAATCCTTTCTGAGCAGTGGGCATCGAGAGTCGTTATAAGACTCTTGAGGATTGGTTTTGTTTGAAAAGTTGGCTTTTACCGACCTGACCGGCGCGCGATCTTCTTCCATTAATCGGATTTGGCGAGACCTTATAAAATGTGCTAAACGAGAACGAACCTGAGAGAGAAGAACACAGTTTATGTCGCGCGAGCGCATTGCCATAAGCGGGACCGCTGACTCGTTTCCGACCGTGTTTGTCCCGCGACTTAAACAGAACCGAATCAAAAAAGCGTAGATCATAAGCTGCCGATTAAAAATAACACCTGGAAGAGTGACGATACCATGGACGAGGTATGAGTGGCTTAAGTGTGCTTTCAAAGCTTCTTTGTGAGGTGCTTTTTTTTATTTCAATATTGCTGGCCTCGGTCTCACTCCAGAGACCACAAATATAGTGTGAATAGTGTCAAAATAGTGTCATGACATTTTTCAAGGACTAGAATATTGTGCGCGACACGCGCGCAATGATTGCCCTTTCTTTAGAAACAAAAAAACTCGGTTCATTTAACAATATTTTGTAATCGATTTTTTGCCGAAAATCTTATACGATTTGAGAAGGTTGGATATGATTGACAGAAAATCCTTCATTAGAGCGAGAAAATTCCAGTAAATTATATATGAATGACACCATTTTTTTCATTTACATACAATTATTTAAAATTAGAAGATTATTTTTCACATTAACAATTTATGGCTCACCACGTGTGCAATAATCGGACAACGTATTTCTAATACTTTTTTTTACATTTTAAAATATAAAAAAATTTTACTCGAATTTTCTATATCATTCACTTCACATTTTCTGGACATATTTGTCAAATAAATATTATTTTTAACGTCCTAGAGTAAGAAAATTTTTATATTTATTTACTTGATGAAACTGAGAAAAATTCAAAATCTGTAATAATGTAACATTTTATTTAATCAAGACAGATGCATACAACAGTATTTCAACTTATTTGGATGTGACACGAGTACACATAACTTCATTGTTAAATAACGGTCAAAATGGTATTTTTACAATAAATACAGTATAACAATTTCACCATATTTTCCCAAACACTTTTGCTATTTCGATTAAAAATTGTTCTTTTTCAAGATTAATATAATTTTTTATTTAATGTTTTCTTGAACCTTTATTTAATTTAGTTGAAAATTGAACAATTGTGTGAAAAATAAATTATAAGATTTATTTTCAAATTCATGTATTTTGTTAAAAATTACTTTTTTGTTAGAAACGTAATATTTTCGTTTGAAAACCCCTTTTTTTATTTAACTATTGAGTTAAATACTCCGTTAAAAATTCAAAATTTGATTAAAAGTTCATGTATTTTATTTAAAAATAATCTTTTTTGTTATAAAATTAATCTTTTTGATTGAAAATTAATTTCTTTAGTTGAAAATCAGTTTTTTTAAAATGAAAATTAATTTTTAATCTGAAAATTTAGCTATTCTATTTTTTGTCGAAAATTGATCTTTTTTGTTAAAAATTTAATCTTATTGGTTTAAAATTCGTCTGTGCAGTTAAAAATGTATTTATTTTAGAATTTGATCTATTTTTTTGGAAATTTGTCTTATTTTTGTAGAACATTCATCTTTTGGGTTGCAAATTTTACTACTATTTGGTTAAGAATTCAGTTTTTGGTTCAAGGTTCATAATCACAGTTAAATTTTTTTTCTTTTATTACAAATATAACTATTTTATTTTAAAAAATTATGTTTTTGTTTAAAATTAATTTTTTTGTCTGAAAGTGTACCTATTACTTTTTTGCTAGTAGATTGATATTTTTTACTTAAAAAATTGATTTATTTGCTTGAAAACTCGTCTATTTTGAGTTTGTAAATTCAAATTTTTGGCAAAAATTCGTCTTTTGTGGTAAAAAGGATTTTTTTTTATAAACTCAACTGTTTCAAATTAATATGTTTTACTTGAGGATTAAAGTCTTTTGTTAAAAATTTATTTTCGTTTGTTCAATCAAACTGTTTTTTATTGTAAATTAAATTTTTTTATGTAAAATAGCATCTATTGCATTTTTCGTTGAAAACCATTTTCTTAGCTTAAAAATCGAACTCCTTGGTTGAAAATTCAAGTGTTTGTAAAAAATTAGTCTTTTTGGCTGGAAAATTCAGCAATTTAATTTAAATTTTCTTTCTTGACTAACCAATTTTTTTAAATTCATATTTTTGGTTTGAAAATCATCTTTCTCGATAGAAATTTTACAATTTTTAGTTAAAAATGCAATTGCCTAGTTTTCAAATTAGTCTGTTTTAGTTAAAAACTAATTTTTTTGTTAAAAATTCAACTTTTTTGTAGAAAAATCGTATTATTGTTTCGAAAACTTAATAATTTGGTAGCAAATTTTTTTTTTATTTGAGGATCCGAGTATGTTCTTAAATTTTTTTTTTCGTTTGTTAAATCCAGCTGTTTTTTTATTTTAAATTAAAGCCTTCTTTTATATAAACTATTACAGTTTTTTAATTTATCTTTTTAGGTTTAAAATTCAACTCCTTGGTTAAAGTTAAACCTGTTTCTTAAATGTTCATTTTTTGTCGAAAATTCGTTTTTTGTTTGTTAGAAATTAATTTTTCTAACTGAAAATTGAACTATTTTGTTGGCAATTCAACTAATTGGTAGAGAATGAATTTTCTTGTTGAAAATTCATATTTTCACTATTCGATACAAAATTAAGTTTTTTTTTTTAGAAAATTCGTTGTTTATATTGCAAATGATTTTTTCAAGGAAAATTAAACTTCTCCCTTTTTGGCTAAAAACAAATCTTTTTTATTTAAAAATGCAACTATTTATTCGGACTATCATCATATCTATTATTTAAGCGATTTAGTTGGAAATTTATGTAATTTGTTAAAAATTCGTCTTTTTTGGAGAAAACTAATCTTCTTGGTTGAAAATTCGACTATTTGGTTTAAAAAATTCTGTGTTGAAAATTCATCTTTTTGGTTGAAAATTCAACTATTTATTTGAAAGTTTTTTTATAGTGTCATTTTCGGAATAGTAGCAAAATAGTATAATCGCTCAAAAAAGTATCAAATAGTGTCAATAGTTTGGGGAGGTCCGAGGCCTGGTATTTTGTTTTAATCAGAATTTTGAAATGAAAGACTGCATTTTTGAGGATTTAGTGATTTTGAGTGTTACACAAATTGAGGACGATATTTCAAGGAGATGAATTATTTTTATCCAAGACCTTGGATAGATTTAAATCTGTCTAGCAAAAGGCTAAACATATGATTCTTAAGAAGTATAGTTTTTTTTTATTTTTTGGAAAAATGGAAAAAACGAAGAAAGGACGGCAAATTTTGTTCATCGGGAAAAAACCGGGAATTTGATTCAGTGACCGGAATTTTTTTCTCGAATGTACGATATGAAAATTAAAAGTGGTTTCATATTTTGCATTACTCTAATCCTCAGATGGAATAGGCAATTTTTGAAAAAAATTATTATTCTCAATTAGAATACGGAATTTTCCCCCAAAAAATTACAATTTTGATTTAGAAAAGTCGATTTAAAAAAAAAACAATATTATTTTGACTTGGGGCAGATCCAGGGTGGCCGTAGATCAGGGAAAAATTGGAAATCAGGAAAGTTAGGAAATGTGAAAAAACTTGGAAAAGCTAAGGAATTTATGTAAGAGGCATAAACGAATTTTATGATTTTATTGAATATTGAACAATATTGTTAAAAAGGCATCGGTTATCGCTGAAAATTAAACTGTTTTGTTGAAAATTCCTCTTTTTGGGTTAAAGATTGAACTATTTTTGTTAAAAATTCATATTTTTGGTTTAAAACTTTATCTATTTAAATAGAAATTTTATCTTTATGGTTAAAATTGCAACTGTTTCATTGAAAATTAATCTTATTTTGTTCTTTCTTTTTTGGTTAAAATGTCACTGGAATTATTCGTTGAAAATTCATTTTTTTAAGGGTAAAATTGAAGAACTTAGTTGAAGGCTGAACAATTTGTTAAAAGAATATATTTTTCTGTTAAAGATTCATCATTTTAGTTGAAAATTCAACTATTTTTATTAAATATTCATCATTTTAATTGAAAATTGAAGTACTCGTGTAAAAGTTGAACTAAATTGTTAAAAATTTATTGTTTTGTTGAGGGTTCAGCTTTTTGGTTAAAAATTAAATTATTTTGTTGAAAATTCATATTTTCGTACAGAGTTCAACTTATCGGTTGGAAAATTCAACTTTGTCTAAAAAATTCGTCATTTAGGTTTGAAAATTGAACTATTTGGTTGAAAATGTAAATTATTTTTGGATTGTAGGTTGAGAATTCATTTTTGTAGGTTGAAAATTCGACTATTTGGTTAAGGTTCAACTATTTTGTTGTAAATTTGACTCTTTTGTTTAAAAGTTTATTTATTTGATTGTTAATGTAACTTCGTTAGAAATTAATTTCTTTTTGTTGAAAATTCAACTATTTGTTTAAAAGTGCTATTTAAAACTATTTGTTTTGTGTTGAATTATTATCTTTTTTGTTTGATAATTCATCTTGGTTGGTAGAAAATAGAAGTTTTTCGTTAAAAATTAAAAATTTATCTTTTATGGTAGTAAATTCAACTTTTTTGGTGGCGATAATGTTAAGGAAGTACAATCGATACGTAGTAAGTCAGCTGAGAGAACGCGTTTACTTGTTTTTGACTGATACGGTCACAGCAATAAGTTTGGCAACGTCGCTTGTGAGCACGCATGTTTTTCGAAATTCGCACATAAACTAGAGCACGTGGAACGGTTGCGACATTGCCACTACTTCAGTTTGCTGACGTCATTCATAGATTTACTGTATAAATAATTTTTTTCTTTTCTTATAAGCTCTGAATGATACTTTTCGAAGCAGATATGGATTTCTGATAACATTCTACATATGTCAGAATTATTTCAGAATTTATTCATTTTTCAATCTTTTTATGTACTACAAAAAGCGCGTCTTCCCATAAGATCACATGCTTTTTTTTTTGGTCAGGGAAAAATCAAGGAATTTTGAAAATTAAGTTTTTCGGTACCCTGTAGAGAAAATTTCAGTAAAGAAAGATAATTTCGAACAGGTAGTTTCCTTGAATAATTATAATTCCTATAATTAGGGACAGAGAATTTTGGTAAAGAATTATAATTTTGAATCATTAAGGACAGGGAAGTTCAGTACAAAAATTTAATTTTTACAATTAGGACAGGGAATTCTCGTAAAGGATTATAATTTTTACTTCAGAACAGGAAATTTCGCCAAGAATAAGAATTACAATACTGAGTAAAATGTTTTAAAATCTCTTAAAATATTTTAAAATCTTTTCAAATTAATAAAAACTTGTGAACAATTGACCGGGAACTTATAAATATTTTTTTATTTGACTACAGAACGCGAAAGAAAAGAATTTAAAAAATAGGTTGATCGCTTCCGCAGATACAGGTTTCTTAATAAAAGTTGTATCAAGTAACTGCTTCAAAACATTTAATCAGGCATAATTTATTTAACAAAATTTTCCAATAAGATTTTTTTTAAACTCGAACAACTTTTTTAAATTCAAAGTGTCTGATCTCAAATATTGATACGCTCTCAAATGTTCAAGACCTCAAATTTGTTAAATTTAGCTTTAAATTTGTATGAATTTGTATGAATGTATGAAACAAAAAATCAATTGTCAAATCGTTAAAAAGAAACCTTCAAATTAAAATTATTTTATATCCTGTTCCACAAATTAAAATTGCTTTGAAATTATAATTTAGCTTTGAATTCAAGGTTTTTAAAAATAATAAGTATATTGTGACATCAAAGGGTTGACTGGCCTTTGATTTCTGGCATGAAAACTGAGAGAAAAGTATTTTTAACTGTTGTTTCACAAATGACCTCACGTGATTTTTTTTGAGTAAACACAGTTCTATGTATTTCATTTTATACATTCCACAAAAATGAGTCCACTTTTTTGTGTCACGTAGATATTTTGTGATGTAAGGGACTGTACGTTTATTTATAACAAAATTAAAAAACAATTTTTAAAAATGTAAATGTCAAAAATATTTTTTCCACTTTGAAGACTTAGAAATTTTAATTTTAAAAAATATATGAATGTTTCCATTTGTGAATTTTAAATGTTATTTTATTTCAGGCATATTTCGAAAACTTATCAAATTCTTTCCAAATATATGGGTTATATTGGCTCATAGATAATTTAAAAATGCTTCGTTTTTCTGGCAGATGCCTTATTTTCTGTTATCGACCTTTATTATTTCCGCCTACGTCACAGCGTTCCTTGACATGTGACAAATTTTCTTACCTATCTATAAAAACAGATCTGGTTCGTAAACAAAATTCGATTGAGTAATACAATTAGGCTTTAAATTAAATTTGTTTTGAACCATATTAAATAAAAATGTCTTCAATAATTATTTATTACTCCTATTTAATATTTAAAGTGTGAATTTCCATTTCTTTTGTGAAATGCAAATAACTTTTTAAAAAAAATATTGAGAAGATTTCTAAGAAGCAAACTTGTTGAAGTCAATGAACAAGCCAGTAATTAAAACTGATTACAACACTTGCTCTATTGGCCGAGGATCGATGTCACTGATGCATTATTATAGTTATTATACTTGAGAGGTGTGGAATTAGTCCCTATAAGAAAAAGTAATTTAGAAATATTCAAATAAATCAATATTAGTTAATAATAATAATAGTTGAAGCTCACTAAATTTGTATTTTTTTTATTTCAAACCTCAATAATAGAAAACTAATAGAATAATACTTTTCAATTGAACAACTTTAAATCAAATGTCGTTAAAATAAAAAATAAAAAATTTTAATCTTTAAAAATTGAACAGTTTAAATATTTGTGGTTAAAAACTATAAAACCACACTATAATGAATCAATAAATTTGTGAATGTTCAAAATTATATTATTTTAAGCAAATTTAAGTTGAAAACATTAAAATTGAACGAATAGGCATTTTTTCATACTGATATACTTTTAAATTAGATGTTTCATTATTTTGATTATAAGTCGTTTCAATGTAATAATTTTTCAATTGTTATTCCTTTTTAATCGAGGATAACATTGCTGACCATTTCCCGGGGTTTTCCGGTCCGTAAAAATTTATCAATCAAAATTGCCCTGCAAATTAGAGCACTCAAAGTGGATCTATTTAGAATTTTTAACTTCTTAAATAAAAGCTTAAAACATTTTTTTTACTTGGGCGCTGAGTAATTTATTAAAAGTATAAAGTGGAAGCTTTCAAGACTTTTAATATACATTTTAAAAAAATCCTTAAAACTGCAAAAATTTAAATTTTTAAACTTTTATACATTGAAATATTAAAAATTGAACTTTATTTTTAGTGGTTTCATAACAATTATGATTTAATTGTTATGTATACACTTTATGCATGAAAAATCAATACTTTTAATTACAAATGAAAAATTTAACAATCACAATTTTAACGTTTAAAGTATATAATTTTATTTGGTAATTGCTTATTTTAAATGAGCAGTCAAATATTTATAAATATTGAAAAGTTGTTATTTTTTTAACTAAAAAATTTCGAATTGAATGGGTCAAGAGTAGAATCATTTATCTGAAACATCATTTGAAAGGCATTTATTAATTTAAATTTATTATAAAATTGAAAATAGTTTATAAAGTTTGAAACAGACTTTTATTGTTAAGTTTTAAAAATCATTAATTAGCTTATATATTCGGAGGATCCACTGAAAACTTTTTTCATTTAGAAAATTAAATTTCAATCGCTTTCAATTTTTTAGTTGCTCAAGATTTCAAAACTGCATTTTTAAACTTTTTGATTGAAAATGTACTCTCAACAAGGAAAACCTAAAATGGGAGGTTTTAAAGTAAAAGATTTTGGTATTGCGCGTTGTAAACAGAACGATTTTGTATTGGGAAAAGTGAAAAATTGAAACAAAGATTGAAAAAAAATTGAAATCGAACTTCAGGGTGAATTCTAAAAACTAATTTCAAAACCCTTCAAATTTTTGAAACCCAAAGAAATACTTTCCTTCTCTTGAATACATTCTTTGAAATCTACTAAAAAAATATTAAATCCTGTGAAATCTGGCGATATTTCTGGAAATCCTGGAAAATTTTTTAAAATATATTAAGAGCATTTAAAAACCCCTTAAAATAAAATTTTTTAGTTAAAAAAAGAACAATTTGTCAATATTTAGAAATATTGTAAAATTGTTCTTTTTTTAACTAAAAAATTTTGAATTCAATGGGTCAAAAGTAGAATCATTTAATCTGAAACAATATTTGAAGAGCATTTATTAATTTAAAGTTATTATAAAATTGAAAATAGTTTATAAAGTTTGAATCAGGCTTTTATTAATTAGCTTATACATTTTGTGGATTCACTGAAAATGTTTTTCATTTAGAAAATTAAATTTCAAACACTTTAAATTTTTAATTGCTCAAGATTTCGAAACTGCATTTTAAAACTTTTTAATTGACAATTCGCTCTTAAAAAGGAAACCCTAAAATGGGAGGTTTTAAATTCAAAAAATTTGGAATTACGCGTTGTAAACTGAACGATTTATTTTTGGGAAAAGTTTTGGGAAAATTGAAACAAAGAATGAAAAAAAATTGAAATCGTACTTTTTCAAATTCCATTATATCATGCGTGATATAAAACTGGTGATATTTCAAGTGATTGGGTAGATTTTACAAGAGTGGAATTTTCTTGAATGGGAATTTATGATTCAAAATTGTTCAATTTTTTATGTCTTTATGGGTAATAAACATTACATTTTACTACTACTTTGAAATTGTTACAATTGTGAATGTTTTATTTAAAAATTTTGTTTATATTTCAAACTTTTGGCTTGCAAAAATTTTTTAATAACTATTTTGTAAAATAAATTTTTGGCAAAATATATTCCTGAAACAATATAGGTCGAAGAACCTGAAGATGAAGAGAATTTTTAGAAACAATCCCTGAGCTGAAATAAAATTTTGTTTGAAAAACTATTTTGTTTAAACGAGAGAACAATTGAAATTAATTTTTTGGGAATAGCAAAGGAATTTTATGGATCGTATGAAGAAGCATACAAAATGGCGTGATGTAGTCTACGAATCAGATTTTAATATTTAATTGTATAATAATTTATTTATCCTTTTGAACTAGAATTAAAAATTAATCTTCCTTTAAATAGAAGAAACTATAATGCGCTTAGCGCGCGATTGATGTTGCTATAGTTAATAATAATTGGTAACGTGAAAGTAATTTAATAAAAAAGAAGGCTTTCTTTTTTTCAGGAGAGAATTCTATTAATAGAAATCAATTTTAATCGACTGAGATTGTAAATTGTTTGATTAATTGTACTTCGCCTGTGCTTGATCTGATCACCAAAGCTATAATTTATCCTCCGGCAATGTTGGCATAATTTAACTCCTAGCACTGCATATAGCTTATTATTGAGCGGAAATTGCTGCGGAAATTAGCTTTTTGAATGGCAAGTGTTTCTCACTTGTAATCGACTGTAACTTATTTGTTTATATCACTCTAGCTTGTAAACTTTTACACTCCTCAAGTATCCCACCAGTTCAGCCAGAAAACAATGAATTATTTTATTTTTTTCTCGGAAACTTGAAAGTTAATATCAGGGTGGCTACGGGTCAGGAAAAACCTGATTGTACCTTATATTCAGTTAATTTGCAAAATATGTTTAAAAATTGTATTTATTATTTAATTCTTTGTATTCAGCTATGTCCTACTTTGTATTATTTTCCAACTCTTTTTCCTACTTCACGAAAATTTTATTTCAAAAGATTTTAAAGGATTTAAAATTAGTTTAGGTTATTTTAAAAGATTCAAAGTACTTTTTAATTAATTTGAATAGTTTAATTGAATTTTAAAGGATTTTAAATATTTGATAAAATTTAAAAAGTTTCCAAGAAATTATTAATTAATTTAATTAATTTTAGTGGATTTCAAAGCGTTTAAAATATTTCAGGATAACGAATTTTCTAGAATTTCGGACGATATGCAACGTTTTTACACAAGGTTTTAAGATACTTTAATATATTTTACGTTATTTTATACGATTTCGGAGGATTTCAATGATTTTAGGCGGTTTTTAAATGCTCTCAATATATTTTAGCAAATTTTTTAATATTTCGGGAAATATCGCCAGATTTCACAAGATTTAATATTATTTTAGTAGAATTTAAAGAATTTATTCAAGAGAACTGAAGTATTCCGTTGGGTTTCAAAAATTCTAAGAGTTTTGAAATTAGTTTTTAGAATTCACCCTGAATTCTCTTTAATTTATCCTGAATTTTTTTTTTAATCTTTGATATTCTCTGAAATTTTTTTTACTTTACTTGAATTCTACTAAATTAACTTAATGTAATCGATTTTTTACCTTTTAAAAGTATTTATTTGATGCTGAAAATCAATTGATAAAATGACTACATTTTCAGATGGTTTAAAACATTTTGCGGTATTTTTGTCAAACTCCTTGGCATTTTCAAGAGCTTTCAAAAATTGTAATGGATTACACCAGATTTTAAAGGATTTGAAATGTTTTAGGAAATTTTAAACGATTGCCAGAATTTTGTTTATTTATTTCAATAGTCAAAAGGGATTCCAATGTTTGAAATATTTTAGGGCATTTGAAAAGATTCCAAGAAATTTCCAAGAGATTTAAACAATTTTAAGGGGCTTCCAAGGGTTTTAATAATTTTAAGGAATTTTTATTTTCTTAATGGATTTCAAAGAATTTATAAACAAGAAGTGAGGGATTTCGTAGAGTTTCAAATATATGAAAATATTTTTAAAAAATTTTGCAATTCATTTGGAATTCGCTCTGAATTCTTATTGATTTATCTTGAATGCTTTTAAATTCTTTTGAATTATTCTAAATTCACTCAATTCTTCTCAATGATTTTTTTATATTTTTAAATTGTTTTAAAATTCACTTGATTGCTTTTTAACTGTTCCCATTTTCTTTATTTTTCTCTAAATTCACTCAAAATTTATTGTAATCAATGAAATTTTTCGATTTGTAAAATTGTTTCAAAGTTTAAGAGAATTCTCTTGAATTTTTGTATTTAGTTGAATTCATCTAAGTTCACTCAATTCTATTAAATGCAATGGATCTTGAATTCATAGACATTTCATAAAATTCTTTTTAATTTCCTTGAATTTTTCTAAGCTCATTTCAAAGTTATTGAATTCAATAAAGTTTTTTCATATTTCTAAATTGTTTTTAATTATTTTTTTTAATACCTTGAATTTTTTGAATTTTATCGAATTTTCCTCCTTTATCTGATATTGATCTAAATTAATTTCAATTTTACCGAAATCAATGGAACTTTTTTTATTTTTTAAATTTTAGCCAATTCATTTGAAAATTCTTTGGAATTTGACTTGAATTATTTTGAGGTCTCATGAATTTATTAAAGGGAATTTTGTTAGGCAAGTAATATTTTAATATATTTTAAATTATATGTACGAATTTTCATTACAATTTATATAATGTAGAGGGATTTCAAAGGATTTTATGATGTTTTTGAAACATCCAAGGAATTTACAAGAAATTGAAGAAGTTTCAAGGGATTTCACAATATTTCAAGGAATTTGAAATATTTTAAAGAATCTATAACGTTCTAGAATATCTTAAGAGATACTAAGGAATTTTATGGGATTTCCGAGCTGTCAAGGTATTTTACTAATTTTTCCAGGATTTCAGGAATTGTCACCAGATTCCGGATTTAAAAATATTTTAATAGATTACAAATGATTTATTAACAAGAATTGAGGGATTTCTAAGATTTTCAAGTTTTTAAGAATTTTAAAGGTTTTAGGATAATAAAAAAAAATTCCGTCCAATTTTCAATTAATTTCAATAAATTAAAGGGATTTCAAAGAGTTTAACGGGTTTGAGGGTATTTTTTAAAAATCCCAGCAAGTTTCATGTGCTTTAAAACTTTCAAAATATTGGACAGGCTTTGAAATATTGTATGGTATTTTAAAAGATTTCTATAATTTTAAGCTGATTTCGATAATTTGCAGAGATTTTGAAATATTTTAAAGATTTTAGAGTATTTTTTAAAATTCAAAGGAATTTTTAAGAAATTACAAAAATTCCTATAATATCGGAAGATATGGAAAAATTTTGCAGGGCCTATGAGGTTTTACAATAAAATATTTTAAAAGATTCCAAGTAATTTTTAATTGATTAAATAATTTGAACTAATTTTAAACGATTCTAAAGTATATGAAATATATTTTAAAATAACTTTAAAATAATATATTCATAATTATTTTATTATTTTTATT
>JAAAKG020136111.1:0-13305 GCA_010014905.2 Druon quercuslanigerum | reverse complement strand
ATGCACAGAAAACTTTTTTGCCCACTCTCAAACTTTTTTCTGTGTTTTGCCTTAAGCTAAATATTTGATCCGTACATAACCTTCCTGGCATAAACCCACTTTGGATTTCCCAAATCTTTTCTTCTGTTATTTTCATTACCCTACGAATAAGTATCTTGTCAGAGGAAAAACAGTTTGTCAGGAAAGTCAGGGAAATAAAGCATTTTTCAGGGAAAATAGAAATTGATATGTTTTTTATAATATTTTAAAAGCACTTCCTTATTAAATAGAAATATTTTTTAGTGCACATTCTTTAAAAATAGAACTCAATTCTTAGTTTGTTATTTATAGTTATTTATTTATTGACAGTATGTATACTATACTGAATACTATTTAGATACTATTTTTAACCTAAAATTTTTTTTGCTTTATTAGTTTTTGAAAAAACAGGGTAGCGCTAGCTTGTCGTCAAGGCAGCACCCTGTGCTGCAAAAACGTATTTTGAAAAAAGAAAATATCTACATGGAAAATACTTCTAAAATATTAACACGGTATTTTTAAAGCATAACTGATGCGAAAAATTATTCTTCACTCTAATCGTTACAAAACCAACCCCCGTATTTGTATCAAAATACAAACCTGCAGACTGATGACAAAAATTATATACATTAACTGCTGGGATTTTTGTGCTCTTTCTTTATTTTCCAATGTACATACATAATACCAATTATATTAAGACTAACTTCATGTCCAGAAATGTACATAGTCTACCGCCAATAAAATTCATACGAATTTCACAATAAGGGTAGTTTTCTGGGGATTCTAAAACTTAATTCCTTACAGCATTCATTCAGTAAAAAATCATGTGATCGATCTACCTGGATATAAGGTAGAATTTGTACGCGGAAAAAATTTATACGTAAAAAAGTCACAAAGCAGTAGCTAGGTCTCGGACATGAGAAAAATTTATTGGTAAATAATTACAAAAATATTATGAGTGATTGGGAAAAGTTTCACAGAGCACTCACGAAACTTGACCGACAAATCTGGAAATAGGACGTTGGTTCGTTTTTACGTAGCCTCCACCCACTCTCCCGCACACGCTTGTTGCGTATGTGCACGCTTAAGTGTGGTTTGAGTTCGTCGGATGAGTGGCTAGACGTTTTATTATACCTGCATTGTTTAGCCTCGATGGCTGCGCATGTTTACGCACTCATGGTTTATGTTCAGGAACTGTCAAGTTCGAGGGTTCAAATCATCAGTGTTGTGCGAATTTATGTATAAATGTAAATTAAATGCACAAATAAAATTATTCCCTTTTTATATTTAAGCCTAAAATTTTCAGGAACTGTTCGCAGGATATTCCAAATGTTCGTAAAAAAGTTCCAAATTTATCCATACATTTTTCATAGAAATAAGGATTGAGTGTTTGATTTTTTTATCCCGTATCCGGGACCTAGCTACAAGTTCGTGACTTTTTTACGGATAAATATTTTCCGTGTATGGGCTTCAATAAGGTTGGTGTCCAAAAATGTAGATATTCTACCATCAATCAAATTCAGAGCAATTTCACGACAAGGGTATTTTTTGGTGGATGCTATAATTCTATACCTTGGAGCATAGGGTCTGTCGAAAAACCAGATGACAGATCTACCTGGTTAAGTTCGAAATTTGAGGAGTTTCTATAGTAGCAGAATGGAAAATATTCTCAAAAGTGTTCTCATCAAATTTAACCATATTTAACGTTAGGGGAGGTTTCCTGGGATAGTTGGATCATGAATCCTTACCATGTTAACCCACTGAAAAATGAAGAAACCGATAAACCTAACCCTCTACCTCCCACAGTGACATATATGTAACGTTCGGTAGGCTTGACATTTTTTAAATATGATCTATTTATGTGTTAGTCAGAAGAGTAATGAGCTAGAATTTTAGTTTTAATATACACTGCATCTTAGGAATAACATGTTTAAAAATCTCAAAAATAAAAAAAATGTTATGTCTGGTAGGGGTTAATAAAATCAAATTATCACAAGTTTGAATCTTAAATGTTTATTAGCAAAAACACCACGACCCTGTATTTCAAGGAGATAATAAATCTGCGATTAGGTATTATGTAACAAATTTGCACAGAACGGGATGCATTTTTTTTTGTGAATGTGATTTGGGCAAATGGTTTTCATAGGTTATCACAGAAATAAAAGCCAAAATGTATTTTAAAACTTACATGTAGATCCCCAGCATCCCTAGTCACAAAAGTGCTTTTTAGGTTTTTAAACTTATTTCAACTTATCTTTAAAAATAGTTTTATTAACTAGTTGGAAACATTATTTTAGAAAAAGTCTGCTCTCAAAAATGTTTCAATCGTTCTGAAAATATAGATTGTTCGTTATATGAAAATGAATTTTTCTCGTTAAGAATTGGTATGTTAGAAGTTGTTTGAAGGCATTAAAAGATGCATTGAAAAAGGTCAATTATATTTTTTGTATACACACACAGAGACTGGAAAATAATCTTGATAAAAGATGTTGCAATTTTAACTTATACATTACGGGGATTATTTTTGTAACAATTAGGGGTGAGAAATAATTACGCTTAAAAGTACCATGTTACTAGTTTATAAGTAAGTTCTAACTATGTAAATATCGACTTTTTACGTGTTTTCATTAAAGGGTGTTACTTTTTTATACAAAGGTTAATTTTACAAAAGAGATTGTTGTAACATTGGAAAACAAATAAAGAGCACAAAAATCCCAATAGTTTATGCATACAATTTTTGTCATCAGTCTGCAGGTTTGTAAAATAATATTTTTCCCCTCAGTTATGCTTTAAAAATACCGCGTTAATATTTTATAATTTTTTGCAGCACAGGGGTTGCTTTTAAAAATAAGGTTTGATTTCACAAATGTTTTATATCACATTGAAAAGCAATAAAATAGCAGGAAGGAACCCCTCTTATTGCTCACCAAAAAAAATGCAAAATTACACCTCTACCCCTTTTCCCACTCCTCGTGGGGGCGGGAAGGCACTAACCTGACTAGTCGCAGAAATAATTAAAGGTCCCCACTACCCCTTTTCCAACGACTCCTGCGGGCGGCAAGGCATCTATGCGATTGGTCACAGAAATAATAATGTAAAGTTACATCCCTAACCCTTTTCCAACGTCTCTTGGGGGTGGAGTGGCACCCCTGTGACCGGAAATCGATGTGTATCTAATTTTCTCGAAAACAATCACTCGTAGAAAAACATTCTTTCAACAAAAAATATGTATTTTAATGCGATCTACATCTTTCGTTAAAAAACATATTTTAAAATTTTGCATATTACCTGAGATAAACGCAAGAAACAATGAATTTTTATGGTTTTTTTATGGTTTCACCATGAAAATCAAAATTTCCGCCAATTTTCACTATCATATTCGTAATCAGCGCGTCATAATACTACCTTTTCGGAAGTTTATCCGTCATATCTAACCAGCTGACGAAGGACAACACGTACAACCAGATGACAACTGGTACTGAGTAACCAGTCAACTTCACTGATTAAACCAATCATGGAATTCCACTGAGTGAATCACGGAAAAAAGTGAATGGCTAAATTTCCCATTTTGGCATGCATAATTTGAATTGTGAAAGCATTTTTCCTGGAACTTATTACATATCACAACTTAAAATATTTGCGTTTACTATATCCCTTGCGTATGCTGCAATGTGAAATGGTAAAATTTACTAAATTCCAGGGGAAATGCTTTCATAGTTTAAAGGATGCACGATAAAATGGTATATTGAGCCATTCACTTTTTCCCGTGAACCAGTGAAATCTCACTGATTGTCAGTGACACATTTCTGGCTATTTGAAGCAGTTATATTTCACTGTCGTCTACCTGTGCAGAAAATTTACAATGTGGCTGTCATTTAAATGAAGTTTATAAACATGCCTAAAATAAAAAGAACACTACAAGTCCAGAGGCATCGAGCAATCAGCAGTATCCTATACTTACACGGTGAAATTGCAAGTAAGAACTTCTATTAATTGTAATTAATATTTTTACATCAGGATTGCGCATGAATTCTAACCTCAAATTGAGAAAAAATGTCGAATTATTAAGGGTAAATGCGTTATTAATTTATTTATGATGTTTAAAACTGTAAATTATATAATGAATATGACCGACGTAAATTAAGAAAATTTTGTATACACATGTTGACGATGCAGATGATGAAGAAGAATCAGAACCCGGCGAGGTAATATGAATAAAATATCACTGTTTGGAAATTCGAATCAGAAAGGAGAAAATGTTTTAAATTTTAAACGCTTGTAAGTTCAGTTGCCAACTTTATTTAAAATAAAAAATATATTTGCGTAATTTCTATTTTTAATTAAGAAAATAAATAATGGCGAAAAATCGATCATAAATTAGGGCCAAGCCTGCGCTAAGCTTGTGCCAAGCTGGGCGATCAAGCCTGGCCCTGCCAAGATTTAGCGTTTCATTCGAGTTCGATCCAAGATAGATCACCAGGCCAGGGCCTAGTTTCGCCAAGCCTAGGCCCTGCTTGGGCCATGCCAAACTTTCTGCACGGGTAGTTATATTCTAGCAAGGGGTATATTCTATATGATGTGTTCCTAGACGATATTATCTAGAAATCGCCTTGGTTTTCTGGTAGGAATCTGTAATAAGGCGTAATAATAATAAATAATAATATATAATATAATATAATAAATAAATAAATAAAAATGATAAAAATCAAAGAAAACACAAATCAAACATTGTTCTTGATTATACATATCCCCTGAAAATTATTAGACTATTGTAAATGAACCTGAACTTATTTTATACTTCGAAGCAAAAAGTAACTGACAGTTGTGAAACACCATTTTGCTTTATCGGGATGTTAAGGTATCTGGCGTAAAGCGTCCTCGCACGTCTCCATGAAAATGGTAATAAAATGTGCAGGACACAAATTTTCATTTTAGAACCCATAAATGTATTTGCAGTAAACCAATTTGTAAAAGTGCTAAAAAAGCTACAGTGAGCTCATCTTTAAAAACTAAACCTACTACACGAAATGGAAAAAAGTGTTTTTGATAAGAAATATGAATTTTCAACCAATAAGAACAATTTTATACTAAAAAGACGAATTTTCAGTTACAAAATGAATTTGGAACCAAAGAAAAAACTTATTATCAGTCAAAGAGATGAATTTTCAACCATAGTGATTAATCTTTTTAAAAAATTAATTTTTAACAAAGCAGTTTGAGTTTCATCCACGTATTTCAATTTTCAACCAAAAAATACGAATTATTGTCAGCAAATATTTGAACTAAAAGAGATACATATTAAGAAAAAGATGTAATAGTTCAATTTTACTGATAGAAATAATTTTCTACTCAAAAAGATGAATTTTCAATCAACAAAGGTTTTTCAGTCAAGAAAGAAAAAAATGGTTAAATTTTCCACAAAACAGTTGATTTCTTAAAAACCGAATTAGGTTTAATGTTAATAAATATAAAGTTCTAATACACTGACCATCCAGTTATTTCTATTTTTTAAGTATAAGCTATACAAATTTAGTAAATTTCCTGAGAACTACGAAAACTAAAAAAAACATTAAAAATTTTTTAAAAACTACAATCAAAACTATAATACTTTTTTGACATTATAAATATGTAATTAATCAACTATGATGCATGTCTTCCCAGTTGCAGCAATATACGCTAATGTCATTTTTGCGTTATGGTATTTTCATCTTGTTTTATTATGTTGTAGATTACATTTTTATTTATTATTTTCAAAATTAATATTTGAAAGCTTTCTTCTTGATTTATACAAATTGACGATCACAAAAACTTTGCAGTATTACAAACTTGTAATCAATGTAACTTGTGGAAAGAAATCACCAAGTTCTTCCCGATTCCAGACTTGGGCCAAGCTGAGGGCCCCTATTCTGGGCCTAGCTTAAATTTTTCAACGACTCAAGCTTGAGCCCGGCTAGTGTAAGAGTTCCTAAAATTTACGATAGATGGCGTAACACTTTTCCTTTTTTTTACATATTAGTTTCATGTTTCAAGTGTCAAACTTTATAATGTGGCATTCAATGAATATTAAATTTATAAAAATTACTAAAATATAAAGCACGCTAAAGGCCGGAGGCATCAAGCAATCAACAGTATCCTATCTTACGCGGTGAAATTGCAAGCTAGAACTTCTATTAATTATAAATAATATTTTCACATTAAGATTGCATGTAATGATGTTTAAAACTTAAAATTATATAATCAATATGACGGATGGAAATTATGAACTTACTGTATATAGATTTTGATGATGCAGATGATAAAGAAAAATCAGAACCCGTCGAGGTAATGAATGAAATACCACAACGCGTGTAGAAATAGCCCCACTTGGCCCCAATAAAAGTCGGGCCCTAGTCGGGGGCTAGTCGGAAAACATTTTTAGGCAATGTCCCTATTCGGGGTCTAGCCGGGGACTAGTCGAGCTACTTCATAAAAACTTAATCCACTGTCTAGGCTATATGTTCTAGCCGGGCTCTGGTCTGGCTATTTCGGTTTTAAAGTGTTTGACAGAGCGTTATGTATAATGAGTTAATCTGTACAAAAGCGTATATATTTACTAGTTTTTAATTAATGAAAACACATTTAATAAATATTTTCACAAAAACCTGAACTTGTAATTTGTTCGTTTTTATAAGAGAAAATGTGTAAGCTAAAATGCGACTTACATGTTTGAAAAGAAAAGTTAAATACAATTAAATATTTAAATCTTGTAGAATCTACTATTACGAGCAGCGGTGTAGATCTTTTCTAACCTCAATTGCAATCTGACTCAACCGACAAAAATAATAAGGAAATAGCAGAGGGGAACCATTAAATATTTGTGAAGGTAAGTTCTTTCTTATGGTTAGTATAATACAGTTAAGTTAATTCGATTTCCCTAACATACGAGTAAAAGAATCATTGATAGAGAATGTCTAATTTTAATATTTCTTGTATAAAATACTTGAAAATGAGAGTGAGAATTCTGGAGGGAAAAATTTAGCTGAAAACAATACTCTGTTAAAAATGTTTGAATTCCACAACACTTCTACAAGATTTCTACAATACAAGCGTCAGGTAAATTGTGCACAAGGACATCATGAATTCGTCAAATTCAAGGAATTCACGAAATTCATGAAATTAACGGAATCCATGACTAAAAAAATTCAGGTTGGATCAATCAGAATTCTAGTTATATCAACTACAATAGAGTATTAAATATGCCCTTACTAGAAATTCTGGTTAAAAGTATCAGAAGTATCTGGTTGATAATTTTCTGGTTACTGTCATCAGAAATTCGGGTAAATGTAACCAGAAGTTTCTGTAAGCTTAACCAGAAATATTAACTAGACAGTTTTCTGGCAGCTTAAGAATACAACGTTCTGGTCAACGTAACCAGATATTCTGGTAAACTTAACCAGATGTTCTGAAAAACGCAACCCGATACTCTGGTAGACATCGATTTTCGACCGTTGAACGCAAAATTAACTATAAAATTGACAATACGCAAAAGTAGCGTATTGTACGCAAAAGTAGCGTATTGTACGCAAAAGTAGCGTATTGTGAATGCGTTCTGTTTCTGACACTATTCTTTAAGACTCATTTATCCGTAATTTTACATAATATGCATGTAGATCACTTGGTCAATACCCAAATTCTCGAACAATCACTTTAGTTTTTTACTGTCACAATGTTAATATTTTCGAGGATATTTTTCAAAGACACCCAAAAAATCTGTTCTTGGTTTGGAAATATTCCTGTAGCACTGGTGTTTAGACATATAACGCACAATTTCTTCTTATATCACAACTAAATTCACGGTTAACTATAATTATTTATACTTATATAAAGGAAAATACAATTAACAAATCACGATTGTTCGAGAATTGCACGTTTACGCCGAAGCGTCAATTGAGACACAAAATCGCAACACTTCTGTTACCATAAATATTAACCAGAATAGTTTTAACCAGCACAAATCAACCAGAGTTCATTAACTAGAATTTTGTAGTCATAATAACCATAATTTCGGACTTAAATAAGTAGGAATTTTTTAACCAGACTCGTCTAGTAACTTTAAACGTAAATTTTTTGAGTGAAGGAATTTAATTTATGGAAATGAAAGAATTCACGAAATCTATGGAATTCACAGAATTCATGAAATTCTCACAAGTCACAGCATTCCCAGAAGTCACAGAATTCATGGAATTCAAGGAACTTACGAAATTGATGGATTTCACGAAATTGGTGGAATTCGAAGAATTCATGCAATTCAAGGAATTCATGGAATTCATGACAACCACGGAATTCGCGGAATTGACTGTTCTCACAGAATTTATGGAATTTGCGGAATTCATGTTACTCCTGGTATTCACGAAATTCGAGGAATTAATTCAATTCTCAGGATTCATGGAAAGGATGGAATTCTCGAAATTTATGGAATTCAAGAAATTCATGGAATTCAAGAAATTCATGGAATTCAAGAAATTCGCGGAATTCATGAAATTCGCGGAATTTTCGAATTCACGGAATTTGTAAAATTCAAGGAATTCGTGAAAGTCCATGAATTTCATACATTTCTAGAATTCCATGATTTCATTGAATTTCATTAACTCATTGCATTTCGCGAATTTTCTTGATTTTTGTGAATTCCGTCAATTTCACGAATTCCGTAAATTCCATGAATTTCGTGAATCCCGCGAATTCTCCAATTCCATCAATTCCGTGAAGTTCATCAGTTCCAAGAAGTTCATGAATTCCTTCAGTTTCATGAATTTCTAGAGTTCCGTGAATCCTTTGGATTCCTTAAATTCTCTGAATTTCGTGAATTCGTTGATATCTGTGAATGTTTCGGATTCCGTGAATTTTGTAAATTACGCGAATTTAGTGAATTGCGTAAATTCCGTAAATTAATTTAATTCTGAATTCTATAAAGTGCATGAATTCTGTGAATTGCATGAATTCTATGAATTTCGTAAATTCCATTAAGTCCGTATTATTATTATTATTATTATTATTATTATTATTATTATTATTATTACACCATTAAGCCGTGTCCGTTTCGGGGTAGGCGTGACTCACTCGGTGGGGAGGGGAGTAGTGTGAGGAAGGGGTTATATAATTTATAGATGGATGTAGAATTCTCGTGTTACACTCGAGATTCCCTGCAACGAGATTCTCTGCAACGAGCGATCCCTCTAACGAGCACATTTGCGTTATCTGCAACGAACAGCTGGTCTGCCCCTCTTCCCCCACTACTACAAAATAGAGAGCATTTCATATATACTGATATATATATATAGTGAGTAAATGGTTAGTGTAGTGGGGGACCCTCTCGCGGTCGTTACAGAGAACACTCCAATTCCCGAGCTTCTCGTTGCAGGGAATCTCGAGTGTATTTATTTAAATAACACGTTCATTCCGCAACACTGCTCCGACTCAGGTTGCTGATCAATCTCTCTAGCAATCACCTCAAGTGAAGATCCTCACAAAGTTGTCCTGTGAGGCTCCCCACTTGGGTCCATTAGTATCCAAGGTCTTTGTTTCAGGCGTAATTCACTCTATTGACACTCCTTTTCTTAACTATTTGCCGCCATACTTTTCTGTCCTGGCATACTTTTCTAGCTTCTTTCACGTCCATGCATTTTTTCATGCAGGCTCTCGTGTGTCTATGGCTTCTTCTGTCTCTTCTAACTAGGATCTCATTCACATATTCTAACCATTCTTTCCGCGGTCTGCCTGTGGGCACGCTGCCATTAACTTTACCTTGAATCACTAGTTTCGTTAGTGGTTAGTTTCTTTCCTACATGTCAGCTAGTGTCTCTTTCGCAACACATTCTTTGAGAATTATCTCGTTACTTACTTTGTCCATCAGAGATTTTCCGCATATTGTGCGCAAGAATCTCATGTCAATCGCGTTAATTTTACTTTTATCTTTTTTTTTGAATGCCATATAGTAATTTCGGTACAAATATAGAATTATGTATTGCCATTTTAGGCCTATTTGATATATTTTTACTTCTGATAAGGGGACCTGTTCTGTACCAATAACCTTCTTATCTTCTTTTATGCGTCTATCTATCTCATTATTTATCTTCCCATCCCTGGTAAATAAGCTACCAAGTTATAGGAATTGATCAATTTCTTCAATTCTCTCATCAATGAATACTATGTTGTACAATGTTGTTAGCGAATTCTAACCCACGTACCCTTACCATTTCGAGATCCACACCGTTAATTCCTTAAATTTTGGGAATTCTATGGGTTCTTTGAATCTAATGAATTCCTGATTTTTTGTGCATACCGGGAATTCCGTAAATTCCGCTAATTGCACGAAATCAGCGAATCCCGGGCGTTATATGAATTCCGTTACAAAATTTTTTTTTCGCTAGGAAAAAGTGTTCTGAGAAATAATTTACATTTTTTTCTTAATCTTTGGTTTCAACAGGTGTCAAGATATCTAGCCGTAAGTACCATACCAATACCTGCATGTGGAAACTAGAACATTATGCATGATTGCAGCATTACCTTACGTTTCGGAAATAAACTTCCAACACATGTAGTGGAAGTTTCAAACATAAATTTTTAACGCATGCATTGTCAGCGGAGTTGCGGAATTTGCAGTTCGGTACTATAAGAAGCCACAAACAAGAAGAAGAAGAATGTTTTGGAGAGTCCGATTTACCACGAAAGCCATTGAGAGTATCCATGAATCACCCGATAAAGCGGGACTCCAGTGTACGTATTTAAAAAAAATTAAATGCCAAGCAAGGGTCATAATCAGGTTTTGAATAAGTTCAAGTATTGCATTTAAAATAATAATTGAATTTTGTAGGTGCATAAAACTTGTCATTAAATGTGTGAACTGAACCTAAAAAAAATTTCAGATAAATTGACGTGAAATACGATGAAAATTCTGCATAAAATTTGTGACGAACATATATTATCATTAATTTATTTTACATTCATGCTACTGGATTAATCTCAGAAAACACAGCGAACTAATTTCATCAATTCAAAGTAATTACTTATTAGAGCGGACTATATCATTTAGTAACGAGAAAATTTGTTTGATTCACCCAAATACTTGCATTAACTACACTAAACATACCAAAACAGATTACGTCAGCCCACCCTAGACTAGTTTGCGAGCCGAAAAGTGTCGAAGAAGATCGTTCGACGTGTCATCAATTTATGAAAAAATGAAAGATAGAAACACCTGGACATTTACAGTGTCAAATTTATTGCAAAATTGGGATCTGTAACAACATACAGAACATTTTGAAAGTTAGTACAAACTTTACTTCGCAGGTGCAGTTTAGTTCAACGGTGCAGACAATGTAACTTTGAAATCCATAATAATTGACAAAAGAATCCCAAACACGTGTATGGAAAAACCTGTCAAACTTGGTGAAAGTTCGGTTTTCTGATTATGCAAGTGATGCTTATCAAAAGTTTTAATTAATGAGAAAGGCTTTTTCCATACATTTCGTACGACTGTTGTTACGACGATTATTGATCTAAACAAAATATTTCGTTGCATCAACCAACATATTTGATCGCAACAACCCAAATATTTGGTTGATCAACCAAAATATTAATTGTAATAAACCAAACTTTTTATTCATGATAAAAATATAATTTCATATTCCTATGATAAAAGCTAAAAAGGTTTCAAGCGTGAAATGTTCCAATTTTTTCCAAGAAAAGTGCATCTAACACAATTTAAAACACTAGTTTATTTTTTATTTTATATTGTTATTCAGAAGATATTAGCCGGTCGAACTAAAATTTGTAGGGCTTTCTTGGCGAAAGCTTCGGATAGGAATTCATTCCGAGCCAATCAGAACTATTCCGAATCATTCCGATATCTGTATCCGAGCTAATGCAAATTAAACCGAACCAATCAGAATAAAGTATTGAATCTTTTTTGTTGAAAAACGTTTGAAAATCATTCCGACGCGACTGGATTCTATCAGAGACTTCTATTCGAATTAATCTGAATGAATCCAAAGTAAATTTCCCATCCGAATAAATCAGAATCAATCTGGATTCGGACTGATTTTCAATCCGCATGAATCAGTGTTCGGATTGATTCGGCTTCTGTCGGAATGAATATTCGTTTTATATCGATCCGGGTCCGGATTGATTCTGATTCATTCGGATCGAAAATTTATTTCGAATTAGTTTGGATGATTCCGGATAGAAGTCTCGGATTGAATCGGATTAATTTTCAAGCGTTTTTCAACAAAGGAGATTCAAAACTTTTTCGTATTGATTCGGTTTGATTCGGATTGGCTCTAATACAGATATCGTATAATGATTCGGAATAGTTATGATTTGCTCGCAATGCATTCCTATCCTAAACTTTCACCAGGGTTACTAGTGTTAAGCAAATACAACTTTTACCCACTATAAGAATCCGCTCCTCGAAAAAATGGGGTCTTCGGCCCACTCTAAGGCACATATCGTTGACTTTAAGTAATTTTTTGGATAAATCTTGACGAGATGTACTGGATAGAACAAATCCCTATGAGAAAAAACTGAACAGATAAAGCCGTAAATTCCCAGCTGGAAATTCTCCATATAAATTCCCCGAAAGGGGTAGCTTTATCGGCAGCGATTTTCCACGAACGCATGCAACATGGTGACACAGAACTACGATTTTCTACCAATTTCGGAACTTTAGGTAATTTAAAGTTTGAAATTTATAAATTTCTATTTTTTATAATAATAGTTTATACGAAGTTTGTAGACGCAGCAACCCTCCGATTCGCCTCTGGCTTGTAGAGTAAACTTCACATTCATATATGGAACTGCCTCTTTACTTTCCGCAAGTGCTGCAGAATACACTTTTTTATATTTCAAAATTTAAAACAATTTACAAATGTTTTCCAGACGAGCATTTAAACAAGCCTGCATACACCCGTAGAGAAGAATTATAAATGTGTGTTTCCACTGCGGAGCCTAAATACCCTTTTTCTAATATCGTGCCTTTGAAAAACACTCTGCCTCCTTTATATGCCCATACTTTTTTACCTAGTGAGGTGTATTGAAAGTGTTTAATGAAAATAACAGCCTATGGAAAGTGGTAGGTATGTAACCTATCTGTCCTAGCCTTTTTATGTGTTAGCAGAGTTTGCAGAATACAGAATATATAAATTAAGCACTAAGTATAAGTGAAAAACGTATGTAAAAGGAATTAGAACACACAGAAAAATAAAACCCTGTGACTGGGGTAAATGGCATATATGTTTATATATATATATATAT
>JAAAKG020136110.1:0-13306 GCA_010014905.2 Druon quercuslanigerum | reverse complement strand
CATCTTGTGAACTACGCACGTCGTTTTTTATTTCGCTCTTAAATTTTATTGTGAAATCCAGCTACAAAACGCAACACAACTTATCACAATAATGTCAAACATTCTCCTTTTGGTCCATATATCCCAATCATACTTAAAACTTCGCTAAAGTTTTCATATTGGATTCAGAAAGCAAAATATTAATAATTTAAGTTTAATTTTATACAATTTTTTATTTAACGATACGCATAATATTTCTATGTTTTCCATTTGAATATGGTTAACTACAACATTTTACTAACAAAAAGACGGATGGTAATTACGATTAAAATGACAAAAATCGAGGTGTAGACTGTAAGGTTTTTACAATATTATTTATTTGCCTTGAAAAATACACATACATTAAATGTTTGTTTCTATAAGTGCTTTTTAGGATACTGTCAAAAAGAGAGGAGAAACTCAGTGTATAACTATCAAAATAAAGTTGTAACATTTGGCAAAACTTAAACGATTGCTAATTAGAAAATTGTTTATTCAGTTTATTCATAAAGAATACAGTTTCTGAGTTCTGTTTTTATATACTAATACTGTCATACTCGTTTTTGTGCCTATTTACTTTAATTTTTATATAAGAAGACCCCAAGCGTCACTAACGTGTACAGTAACTATATGCAAATGATAAAAACATGAAATTAATGGATTTTAGTAGCAATTAAAAAATTGAATAAGTTTATTTTTGTAGTATTATCCATTTCTTTAAATATTGGATAGTGAGAACACGTGTGTATATTTGAAAAGTCCCTGGTATAAAATTGTTAATTGACATTTCAGAAATTTTACACGGCGAAGGATAAACGTTCCGAGGACCTATGCTATAGATACAAAAACGCGATTTTCGATAATCCATTTACAAAAAATAAAATGAATATTTCTGTTTCGTTCGCGGAATATTAACTGCATATGAAAAATGTTCCAAAAAATACAATAACAAAAATCAATTTCGAAAAAAATTTCAGTTAATAGGTTTAGACTGCAGACCCTTCATTTAAGAAAATGCTGTCATTGTAGAACTTCTAAGCTTGTGCCATTAGGAACACGCAATTTATGCTGAAGTAAAATAATCTATTGATATAATTCATTGTCATCTTTATACCAAAAGGAAAAATTTATAGGGGAGCCATTTTATTGAAAAGCCTGTTTTTAAATTCTCGATTTTTTAATAAACTTAATTACAGTTTGACCATTCGTAGATGAGTAATTGAAGAGGTTATTCGACTATTATGTAATACTTTAAAGGGAATACTTGTACTAAAAAAAATATCCCCAGAAAAAAAAGATATACCTGCAAAAAACATAGAATTGTCAGGGAATTTTTTTCAGAATTTGAGTAGACACGCTGACCGTGTCATGGGGTTGCGATGGAGAAATCGTGAGGGTCAGTGAATTTTAATGATTTTTATGAATTGTTCTAGATCCATAACGGCTTCATGCTCCATGCACACGTGAAAGACAAAGGGCCGTACCCTCAATTGTTTTCCTTTCCTTCCCTGTTTGCGTTCACTAACCCTGCTTTCCCTCTTCAACCAGATTTACCCAGTCACAGTACTGTGTACCCGCTTCATCTTCTCCATACAACATTTTTACTGCATTTTTCTTTCTCATCTCGTTTGAACTCCCCTTCATCTACAGAGGACGTCTACCTTTGCCCCTGCAAAAATGGAGGATGAAATCTGATGGATTCCATTATTGAATGGGGGTATAATGCATTTTTTTCTTTTTTTGAAAAATGATGGCGATGAGAAAATTCAGAAACGTATAGGATTTTGTAATGTTGGTTTATATTGAAATATATATTGAAATATATATGCCGAGACACTTCCGGTTAACATGCAGAAGGCAGTCGTCCTTGGGTCGCCCCTTGTTCTCACGGTGCACACGGTTGTCTTTATGACAATATCAAAACTATACATATATCAATGTATATTAACATAACCCGCTATATCAATCGGTCGAACATCATTTTGATTATTCACTTGAAATAAAAAATTATCCTTTTTTTGCGGATCCAAAATTAATTTTTACACAACTCTATTCATAACTGTCGATTAGCACTCTATAAATTTGAATCAGTGAGATTTCGATTATTATGAGTGAAAATTCTGACTGATTTTCATCAGTGACCCATTTCTAGGTATTTTAAAGGTATTTTTTTTAATTTAGAGAGCAGTCATTACACTTTTTATTAAATGTCATAGATTAGTCATGAACGACATTCTATTTCTCGTACAAGGAATTTTTTTACATAAATTCTAAATTTCAATTTTTCTATATTGAACTATAAATCTCTATGGTCCTCGCAATACATTTTTTCTTATTAAAAGTCTTTTTATAAATTCTCTATTGATTTACAACTTCCTAGGATCAACAGAAACTGTTTCAGAAAACGATAAACTTCCAACGAAATACATGTATTTTTAAAAAATAGTGGAATTTTCTACTACAAAAGATAAATTTTAAATAAAATATTGAATTTTCAACTAAAAATTGACTAGTTACGTTTTCAATTAAAAAAGTAATTTTCAAAAAAAAAAGAGAATTTCAACTAAATAGTTCAAAATTCCAAATAAATTTTTAGAAAACCCAATAATTGATTTTTTAACTAAAAAAGATAAATTTACAATCAAGAATGGAATTTTTAACAAAAAAACAACGCATTTTCAACTAAAATGACTGAAGTTCTAGAAACGATACAAACATTCAACAAAGAAGTATTCAAAATTTAATAGTTGATACTTTAACCAGAAAATTTGATTTTAAATAAAAAACAGTTGAATTTAACCAAAAATATGTTCAGAAACAAGCTTTCATTCAAGAATAAAAAAAATTTCAAACAATATTTTTGACATTCGAACACCCAAAAAAGGAATTTTTATCCAAGAAGATTGTTTTGCTATCAAAAATGATATATTTTCAACAAAATACATAACCAAATATGTAGTTGAATTTTCAACTAAAAATGGAGTTGCTACATTTCCAGTAAAAAAAAAAGTTTAATGAAATAGTTCAATTTCGATCCAAAAAATTGATTTTTAACAAATTAGTTCAACTTACAAACAACTAGTTAAGTTTACAACCAAACAGTTGAATGCTTGAATAAAAAGATTAATTTTCAAATAAGCAGTGGTATTGGCAACAAAAAAATGTAATTTCTACCACGAGAGATGAATTTTTAAACAAAAAACATGAACTTTCTAGAGAAAAGGATCATTTTCAACTAAGAAAAGTTTTTCAGAGAAAACTTAATTTTAAGCTAATTATTTGCATTATCTACAAAAATAGTTGAATTTTTAACTAGAAAAAAGGATTTCTTAACAAACTTGTTAAATTTCAAACGAAATAATTCAACTTTCTACCCAGTAATAAAATTTTTAACCAAAATAGATTAATTCTGAAAAAAGTTCACTTTTGATTCAAAAATAGTTGGATTTTCAACAAAAATTATGAATATTCAAACTTGCTAGAATTATTGTCCGCGCGTCTCAAAAATAGAAAATTTTCATAATCAAAATATGAATTTAAAAAAAGTTGAATTGTAGAGAATAAGGAGGTAAAACTTTTTTCTATTAGAATTTTTATCAACGTTTATTTTTAATAATAAATGCGAAATATCGAATAAAAGTTTCTCTCTGATGTAATTAAGTTTTAAAACTTGAATCTTTCTAACTCGGCTTAATATTATTAAAATGCCTTCATATTTATAGAATTTTTTCAAAATACTACAGTGATGTCCAGGAATTCATGAAAAAGTTAAAATTCGTTTATTGTTTTCTTGGTTTCGTCGATAAAAAGTATGTAGGTAACTTCGAGTTTCAAACAACTTCAAAAATGTTAAATGAAGTTTTTTGGAACATCTCATAACGATTCGTTAGAAATTGACTGAGATATTCATATTTGGTGAAACCAAGAAAACAAAATTATCGACTTACCTCATTTTTCTTAAAAATATTATTAAATAATAAGCGATTTTTAACTTTTCCATGAATAATTAGGCATCGCTATAGTATTTTAAATAAGTCCTATGAGTATGAACTTATTTCAATAATATTTAGTAGAGTTAGAACGATTTAAGTTTTAAAACTTAACTAAAGCATAGAGAAACATTTATTCGACATTTTTCTTTTATTATTAAAAATAAACTTTTGACAAAAACTGCTAATAGTAAAAAGTTTGAGTAATTAATTATTAATTCTACTTTTTTTAAATTTTGTTTTTATTATTTTGAAAATTTTCTTGTTTTGAGGGGCACGGACAATTCTTTCACGCGTGTTCGAGCGTCGGGCTGGTTCTTGCACCCGGCGGGTCAAATGTTATACTTTTTTTTTTAATTTCAGGATTGAAAAAAAATCAAATTTTCCAATATTGTAATATATTTATTATATTTTCCTATATATTTCATATTTATATTTCTCTAGAAATTTTTGTTTACCTTCAAAAATTCTTATGTTTAAAAAAGTGTAAGCTTCGAAATCTCAATTTTAACATTGCAATGTGGATGTGGATAGCAGACGGTCAACTAACACTCGAGAATTGCTACTCTCGAAAACACATGAGAGGCCATTGATCTTGAGAATCGGATCACTCTGATGCACGATTTGCAAATGACACAACTTTTGTGATCCAATTGATCTACTGGCATTTTGCCAAATATTTTTCCGCTTTTCATTTATGAGTCATCTTATCGTTTTTATCTTTGCAAACTGTGTTATTTTCTATAATCAGTTTTTCATTATTTACATCAATTTTAAGAAAATAGAAATCGTTATACAAAGATTTGAAAGAAAATATAACATTTTATTTGAGGCAGTGAAGTAATAATTCCTGGAATATAAAAATGTTGCATTTTTTTAAAATTTTGCTGAAATTGAATAGTGATAATCATTTCAAGTGCATTTTTTTAATCTGTAATTTCGTGTGTTTTAAACAAATCTGTAGAAATTATGAAGGCCCTAATTTTTTCATGGATAACATTTAATTTTTCTACCGACAAGAAAAAATTATGTCTTTACGCTATTCGAGAACCTAATATCAAAACTTAAATTCTACTACAAATCTTGTTTTACATATTCTTTATTAATTATTTACCTGTATGTTTTTGTACAATTTATTTCACATGACATACATAGAGTAAGGTTGAAAGGAAGGTTGCAACACTTTTCGTTGAGTCAGCAACAACTATATTGCCTGTTCAGAATTTCTCATAAAGACTGAGACAGATATTGTCATTCAAGCACAATAAAATTTATATTTTAGAATTTATGTTTTTTAAAAATATGTTTCAAAGTATTAAATACTAGTATCATTAAATTTTATTCATACGAAAGAATTTGTGCATAAATTACAAAAAGTCTTTCGGAATGGTAACAATTTTGCTAATAAGTTATTTTTGGGTTGAAAATTAAATTTAATTGATCCTTTTGTTCTTTTTAGGTTTGAAAATTAATTTCTTTCTGTATAAAAGTTATCTTTTATGATTAAAACTGCAACCCACTGATTAAAAATTAATCTGTTTCCATTTAACATGAACTTTTCGTTAAACAATTCATTTTTTTAGTTAAAGATTTATCACTTCAGTTAAAAATTCATTGCTGGTTCAAAATTCAATTAATAAATTGAAAATTAATATCTCCACTTAAAATCTTTTTTTAATTGAAAACTGAACTGTTTCCATTCGTCTTTTTGGTTAAAAATTAATTTTTTAACTGAAAATTAAACTACTTGGTTAAAAAATCAACCATTTGGTTGAAAATGAACTTTTTTGTTTAAAACTCATTTTTTTGGGTATAAAATTCAACTTTCTTGTAGAAACTACGTATTTTTTCGTAAAAATTCGATTATTTGGTACAAAATTCAACCGTTTTGTTAAACATTCGTCTGTTTTTGTTTGAAATTAATTATTTTGTTGCAAAATACAACTGTATTGGTTGAATATTAAAAGCTTTGAATTAAGAATTTAATTATTTATTTAAAAAATCATCTCTTTGATTGATAACTAAACTAATTTGATCAAAATTAGTTGTTTTTTGTTGTTACAAATTCACTTTTCAACTCAAAATTTAAAAATTAATTCACAACAATAAAACATTCGGGTAAAAATTAATATGTTTTATTAAAAATTATATTTGGTTGAAAATTGATACATACGGGTTGAAAATTAAACCTTTTTGTAGAAATTTTGTTTTGGTTTAAAAATTTAGCCGTTTGGTAAAGAATTTAACTATTTCATATAACACTTAACTGTTTTTTTTGTTTGAAAATTCGTGTTTCTTGTAGAAAATTATTTTGTATTTTACATTCAACTAACGTTAGTGATCAAGTAATCGTGTGTAACAATTGATGATAAAACTTCCTTATTTTTTATAACAGAAAATAGAAATTACATTCATTCAAATTGAATAAAAAGCAAGAAAATTGGTATCACGATTACTGGGACGTTTACCTTACTTGACTAATGATTCATCCTTTTTTTTGTTTGAAAAGTTGTCTTTTTAGGTAAGAAATAAATCTTTTTGGATGAAAATTTAACAATTTGATTAAAAATTCATGTACTTTTTGAGATATCATGTTTTTGGTAAATGGATAATCTTCTTGATTAATAATTCATCTTTTTGTTTGAAATTTAATTATTTGGTTGAAAATTCAACTGTTTCATGGAAAATTTGTCTTTTTTGGCTTGAAAATTACACATTTCGTCCACATTTTTTTTCTTTATCGACTGAAAAATATGTCTCTGTTGCAAATTTAACTCTTGTGAAAAATTCATCATTTCCATTTGAAAAATCAAATTTCTTTGTGGATTTGTCTTTTATTTAAGGTTAAATATTTTATTAATTCATAACAAACAGTAAGATTTTGACACTCCCTCCCCTGACCCCTAAATCTTTTGTCGTTATTTTCAGATGACCCATAAATAAATTTACGACAGAAATTTAGTTAGCAAAAATTGCGTAAGATAGGTGTGACGGGGGGTGGAGGGTGGGTCCAAAATTACGAATCTTACAATGAGGCATACGTGGTTCAAAATTTCCGAAAAAAACTTTGCGTAATTTATTCATGGCCCCAAATATATTACTCTATAAATATAGTGTCTTTTTATTTTTTTAAATACGAACTAATTTGTCATGAAAAATATATCTTCGTAATAGTGAATCACTTAACTTCTTGAATTAGCTTCTCTTAGCAGCTTGGGCCATTCCACTTTCTGTATTTATAGCTCCTATTTTTTTGACCAGTACTCAAGAGCTTCGATAAATATACATTTTTTCCGCTTCTGGTTTACTGTCACGTGACCAATTCATATTGCCAATTTTAAAAAGCTGGTATTGTATCAAATGAGTAACTGTTTGATATAATATTATCAAATCATTATGCATCACAAAACACAGGCCTCGGGCTCATTTGAGCAGTGAGAAATAGTGTTAAAATTTTTTGAATCTGGTAGACAATATAAATCTCCGAATAAAAATCACATTCAAATCTTTTGAATAATTTAAAATCCCCTGAAATATTTGAAATCCGTTGAAGTCCCTCAAAAACCCTCAAATGTTTCAAGATCCTCTAAAAACTCCTGAAAAACTCGACGATTTTTTTAATTGAGACTCCGGATTCTATAACCACGCATAAAATTTGCCTAGCCGCTTCAGGCCGCTCGACTTGGCCCTTGAAAATCAGTTTTAGAAAATTTAATTTTTTAAAACATCAATTTGTAGAAAATTTAATGGTGCTCCTTTGTTCTCTCAACTCGCCCCGAAAGACAAAGTTCTATATATTTTAAAATAAAAATTTAATAAACTGTCCTTCAAACTGTTCTTAAGATAATTTGCATTTAAAAATTTATATATTTAGTCAAATAAAATAGTTATACATTTTTTTGACAATCAGTATCAAAATAACATTAGACAATTTTCAAACGCTTCGTTTATCGAGGGAATTTTGAGTAAGCCCAAACTTCCAGCAATAAAAATGCTTAGTAGGATATAATTAGGTTTTCTGAAAAGTTTTACCGTAATTTAATTATTTATTAACAAAATGGGATCATTCAAATAGCATTGACCGAGCACGTGGGGGGCGATAAATTCGGAGCCCGGTTGCACCGCGCTATTTAGCCCATTAGAATAAAACTATGTTTGCATACAATGTCCTTGAAATAGGTGTAAATTAAAAACATAATGTAAAAAAAAGCGAGGGAATCTTCAATTCATTTTTAAGATTAGCTAGGAAAGTATTAAACATCTCTTAAAATTTAGAGAACATTGTATTTTTTTTAAATATTAAGGATGTTTTCAGGATAAAGTCGACAAACAATATTTATGAAATCAAAAAAGGTAGCCACATTGCTAAGTCTAACAAATTTTGGAAACGAAATAAAACGTAGTGTAGAAAGAATAGTTTAAGACGTAATTATTTATTTGGAAATAGTTGATCTAAGTTTTCTGTTTTATTTTATCTTCAGAAATGAGCCGTAATGTTTATTTAATCTCTATAATACTGTATCGGTTTATTATCTTCTCAATAAGATTGCCTACGAACTCTATTCATGCTGTTTTTACAAAAAGTATTTAATATGTTCTAAACCATTTTTATCTCATTAGTATAATAGTATAATTACTGACAGGTTTAGTTTGAATAACAACCAGTAAAATGAAGTTCTACAAAATTTTCAAGAAAAAAATAAGTTATTGGTAGACAAGAATTAAAATTTTTTGTTGAAAATTCATAATTTTGGTTAAAAACTCATCTCTTTTAGTAGAAAATTGATTTTTTTGTTTAGAAAATTATTATTTTGTTTTAAAATTTGTGTTGTGAGATATACTTTTCTGAATGTTTGTAATTATCCTGTAAATACGTATATATAATGTAAAATATAAATATTTAATGATTTTGCCCTGACAAAAAAATAATTGCTTGTGGTTTGATGTTCAAATTTTAACTTGATAGTGAAAACAAATAAACAGACTAAAATAATTCCAGTACAGAGGTGAGGGCTGTGGTTGAGCAGGTCGAGACTTCGAAATTCTCACCCATCACGCACTCGATCCATCCTATTAAAATGCTCCTATTTTGTTAACAAACAACTCAATTAGGGCAAAACTTTTCAGAAAACTTAATTATATGCTACTAAGCATTCTTATTGCTGAAAGCTTGGGCTTACTCAAAATTCCCTCGATAAACGAAGCGTTTGAAAATTGTCTAACTTTATTTTGATACTGATTGTCCAAAAAATGTATAACTTTTTTATTTAAAAAAATAAATCAATTTTAAATTGCACATTACCTTAAGAACAGTTTGAAGGGCAGTGTATTACATTTTTATCTTTAAATATAAAGAACGTTGTCTTTCGGAGCGAGTTGATGTGAAAATATTTAGTAAATTTGCTGGTCTGAAAAATAAGGTATTTTTGATTTTTTACAGAAACGGTAAAAGATACAACTTTTTTGTCGAGAGAAAAAAGATGTGCTATGAAATTTTGTACAAAGTGATGTTTTAAACAGTTAAATTTTCGAAAACCGATTTCAAGTCATCAGGGGCCAACTTGAGCAGCCTGAAGTGGCTAAGGCAAATTTTATGCGTGGTTATAGAATTCGGAGTCTCAATTTCTCAAATCTTCAAGATAACTTAAAATCCGTTGAAATATCTTGAAATATTTTAAATAGTATTGATATCCGAAACACGTTTTTCAAATTCTTTGACATTTTATGAAATTCTTTCAAAATCCTTACAAATTTTTAAATCTTAAATTCTTTGGAATTCTTTAAAAATATACCCTAAACTTGTTCAAACGTATAAAATATATTGAAACCTGTAATATCTTTAAAACTTCGTTTAAAAATGATGAAATCTTTGAAATTCTCTGGAGTCTCATAAATATCCTCGACATTTTGTAAATACAATACAAATTTCTTGAAATTTTTTAATTCTTGAAATTTTACGAAATCATTTGTAATCCCTTATAAATATGTTATAATCCTAAGAAATTATTTTAAATCTTTTAAACTTCACTATATTCTTTAAACCCCCTTAAATCTCGTTCTTTAAAAATTCTTTAAAATTTCCTCAAAAATCCCTTGGAAATATTGTTATCTCTACAAATTTCTTGGAAGCTTGTAAAACACCTTAAGGTAAAAACTTTTAAAACCCATTAAAAATCCTTTCCTATCATTGATACACTGCTCTAAGTCAATGAATTTTTAGTAAAGTTTCGAAAATTCTCGGAATTTATTAAAATACCGGAAAGTATGTAAAATTCTTTGAAAAATTTAAAATTCCTTAAATCTTGTTCTCTATACATTTTTTTAAATTCTCTATAATCACTTAAAATTTTGCGAAACTCTTATAAATTCTTGGAATCTTCTAAAAGACCGTGAAATATTTAAAATCCTTTGCAAACTTTTGAAATCCTTTGAAACTTTTTAAGGCTGTTTAAAATTATTTGCAAAAGTTTTTAAAATATCTTAAAATCCTTTTAATCCTTTGGAATACCTTACAAATTTATTTTAATCCTAAAAAATTCTTTTAAATATCATAAAATTCCTCGGAATCTTTTAAAGTAAAGTATATCCTTTTATCTCGTTAAAAAATTCAAAAATCCCTGAAATTTTGTTCTCTAGAAATTCTTTGAAATCTTTGAAGTTCATGAATGTCCCTTGGAATACATGTTTTGAAGTCTCGTGATTTTTTTAGAAATATTAAATCTTTAGACTAAATGTTTTGAATGAAAATTTTGGTGGTTTAGCCAAATATTTTGATCCTATATAATAACCATATTCTATGGTTGAACAAATAGAAACTTTGTTGATAAAAAATAATTTTACTTCCAATTAACGTAATAATAAATGAAGGGTGGTAGTATAGAAAGAGATAACAAACATTTTTCCAAACATTGATTTTCGCATAAAAATTTCTTAACAACCAAACACACGTTGTGTTACATGCATTTGTTGAATTTTTTATTTTTTCACATAGTAATTAAAAAAATCTTTATCTAGTAATGATACCATCACAGTAAATTTCTAGTGCCTGGAAAATGAATTTTTTGGCATCAAACATTTATTATTCTTATTCAGCATTCCCATAACTCAGGCAAAAGTTTTTATTTTTGTAAAAAATCGAGAACTTGATTTTTAATTTCTACCGAAAGCCAATTTTTAAGACCTGCAAAATTTTAACCTAAAAATTAGTGGAAATGGCATGTACTTCCTCGAAACTATTGATAAGTCATTTGTAAAAAAATTAAGTTTGAATTTTCGTCCATAAATGAAAAAATCTAAAGGGTATTGAGTATGAATCAGATGATAAATTCTCAAACATAAATTTTATTTTAAGGTTTTAATTAAGGCTAGCTTATTTTGGTTCCTTCGAAAATGTTCCAACATTGTAATTTTTGGATTTTATGAAATCTTGTAGATAGGCCACTTTTTAGAAAAAGTAACGTGATATTTTAATAAATTGCAAAATATTTTAGACAATTTTCAAAGAAACAAGAATGAACTGCTACTCGGCATATTAGGTTTGGTTAAAATTAAAGCCTTTTCTTACGTCAGAAGAAAGGACAAAAGGGGTGATGTCACCATTTAAAGAAAATATCATTTTGACGTAAACGGCCAGGCGGCTTGGTGCGCGAAATTCCTATGCGCAATGCGCATGCGCTCGGACAAGTTGACCATCTGGATGTTTTTCAGTTGATCATACAAATATTTTCATACCTAACATTTCATAAATTTAGATCTATTGCTGTATAATTGAATGAATTGAATTTAAAATCGCAGTAGGCGCCACTTTATTTTGAGTGATGAAAATTTGAATGGAAGATTTGCTTCTTGAAATTAAATCTTCTTTTATCAGAGATTCGGATACCGTGTATGGTATAAGACTCGGGTATGCTGTAAGAGGAAGGAAATTTGAATTTGCGGTTTGGGCTTGGCAAGATAAGTTCGGCAATCTGGTTCTTGGTAATGTCGATAGCTTGTACATCAATGTTTTACTATATATCACGTCCCACTTCCTCCATGAAAGTAAACAATAACCATTTCTACGTCTGGATAATGATTCAACAAAATGTGACCTAATCGGAAGTCGTCCAATTTCGCAAAATGTTTCCTCTATTATTCACAGCATAATATTTTATGTCCTGAAAAGGGACTTTGGTATGATAATATACAATTAAAAGTATAATCTTTATGTTAAATATTTAATAGTGAAGATTACGAAAAACGAGAAAAAATCTCCCTACAGCCGTATTTGAACCGGGAACGTCAATATTACACCACCGAGGCCTCAGCAGTTTTTATCTTGTTTCGCATATCTCAAATGGTACCGCTAAACAGCATTTCTTTACCTTGTTAAACTTTTTTCTAATGAATGATTCTGTCTGAAGAATTTTTACCACATATTAATATAAATTCAACCAATGATGTTATTTTGTTGGCCAGGGTATTAACTAACTTTTCATCGCAAATTTAATAAATTAATAATAATAAATTAATTAATACCCTGGTCAGAAAAATAACAGCATATGCTTCAATTTATATTCATATTCGGTGAATATTTTTCAGACAGAAGTAGTCTTTAGAAAAAAGTTTCACAAAGTGAATAGCTGCAGTCCCGCGTCATCAACTGATATATAAGGAACAAGAAAGGATCAGCTGAGTAATTGGTAATTGTTGGCGTAATTGGTTAACGCTCCACTCATAAATAATTGCGTTCCCAGTTCAAATCCGGGTTGAAGCAGATGTTTTCTTATTTCTACTAATATTAGACATAGCAATCGACACTTATTTTAACATTGAAAATGGATTATTGCCCTGGTCAAAAAAATAATATCATTTAATCAATAATAAGTACAATTGAGACTCCGGATTATATAACCACGGATAAAATGTGCCCATCCGCTTCAGGCCGCTCGAGTTGGCCCCTGATGACTTGAAAATCAGTTTTCGAAAATTTAACTTTTTACAACATCACTTTGTAAAAAATTTCATGGCGCATCTTTTTTCATTCGACAAAAAAGTTATATTTTTTACCGTTTCTGTAAAAAATAAAAAAAAATTCATATTTCAGAACAGCAAATTTACTAAATATTTTCACTTCAACTCGCTCCGAACGACAAAGTTCTTTATATATTATGATAAAAATTGAACACAATATCCTTCAAATTGTTCTTAAAATAATGTGCAATTTAAAATTTATTTATTTTTTTAAATAAAAAAGTTATACATTTTTTTGGAAATCAGTATCAAAATAACGTTAGACAATTTTCAAACGCTTCGTTTAT
>JAAAKG020136109.1:0-13307 GCA_010014905.2 Druon quercuslanigerum | reverse complement strand
ATGTTGCAGATGAGCAACATTCACTATTTTATTAATAGAAATAAATAGAAATAAAATTTTTTTAACTCGTTAAAATCTTTTTAAAATGCCCAAAACCTTGATAAGTTTTAAGACTTTGGGAGTGTATTCCATACACGTGAAATTTTATAAAATTTGAAAATTGTATTAAATTTTTTAAAAAAATTATGAAATTTGCATTTGAAGAATTAAAAAAAATCGTAATAAAATACATAATGGAAAACACAATGTGTTTAAACCTTTAGCAGCCAATGTTGCAGATGAGCAATATTCACTATTTTCGATTTTCCTAATTTTCCGGTAAGGAGTTTGGAATTTTGCAAAATTAATACATGCATTACATTAAAGTGGACTATTCTGCATCTCGCAAGGTGTTTTTGAGTTATCGTATTCTCAATAGAAACCAAGAAATTGATAAAAATCTAAAATAATTTTTTTTTTGAAAAATTGATCAAAAAATGACTATCCTGAATTTTTTTCAGAATTTTTTTTAACAGGATCTAGGCTTGTCTGTTGAAGGGTTAAAAACAAAAATGTATTAATTGATATTTTAAACAAGTAAAGATTTTTATTTAGAATAAAAAACCGTTGAATTGAAGCAAAAAAGACGAAATTTTAACAAAATACTTGAATTTTTAACAAATATATGTATTTCAGTCCATAAGTAAAAAAAAAATCGTAAAAAATGTAGAATTTTGAAGAAAAAGACGAGGTTACAGCAAAGTAGTGGAATTTTCAATTATATAATTCAATTTAAAAAAAAGATGAATTTTCAACCTAGAAGATAAATTTTCTACTAGATTCGTTGAATTCTGAACAAAAAAATAAACTTTACACGAAATAGTGGAATTTTACAACTAAAAAGACAAGCTTTCTAAAAAAAGTTGAATTTTTAATAAAAAAAAGAAGTTGCAACCTATAAGAATAATTTTTTTACTAAAAAAAAAACGAATTCTGAACAAAATATTTAAATTTAAACCAAATAGTTGATCTTTCAAGCAAGAAGAATTTTTATTACCAAAAAATGAATATTTAATGAAATACATCAATTTCTAACAAAATAATTCAATTTTATACCAAACAGATTAATTTCATACAGAAGAAGACGAATTTTTTAACAAATTAAATAAATTTTTAACATAATAGTTGAGTTGTTAAACTAAAAAAAAATTTTTTTTTAATAAAAAAATTAATGACCCTCCGAAATGTCGGATTATAATGAAAAAAGACAAATTTTCGATACAAAACGATTTCAGTTTTAACCCAAAAATATTAAGTATCAAGAAAAAAGTTAATTTTCCACCAAATAATTAAATTATAGGTTGAAAAAATTAATTTTTTTCTTTAAAGGGAAGTTTCAACAAATTAGTTCAATTTTTAACCAAAAAGATTAATTTTGTGCTACAGTTATGAATCTTTAACAAAAAAAGATAAATGATCAACAAAAAATGTAATAGTTGATATTTTAATAAAGAAAACATTTTAATTATAAATAATTAAGTAAAATAATTAATAAAATAATTAATCTAATTAATATATTAATTAATCTATTAAACTAAAAAAAAAACAGAATATGTATTTTCAAGAGAGTACTTGAATCCTTAACTAAAATAAATTAATTTTCTATAACAAAAAATTGAATTTATACCAAAAAAGGCGAATGATTGAGAAAATACATTTTTAGCCGAATAGTTGCTTTTTATATCAAACATTTTTTAAAAGAATGGTTAAATTTTACCCTAAAAATGAAATTTTAAATAAAATGAAATAGTTAAATTTTACCAAAAAAAAAATTTTTAATTTAGAAAAAGTGAGTTTCCTGAAGAAAATATGAATATGAATACCAACTTGTTGAATTTTTAAGGCAGAAAAACGAATTTTCTATAAAACACTTGAATCTTTAACTGAAATTATGAATTTTGATAAAAAAAAAAAATGAAAGTTTAATAAAGCTGATCAACTTTCAACCACCTACTTTTCTTAATACGTAATTTGCTCAAATAATGTGAACTAAATTATTCGTTTTTGGTAAACAAAAATCTAGTCTTTGGTTCAAAATTCAGAAATTCAGTTATTTGGTTAAAAATTGAACTAGTTTTTGTTAAAAATGTATAATTTGGGTTGTAGATTTATCTCCTTGGTTGATAATTTACCTATTTTATTTTCAGGAAATTTATTTTCCGGATCGAAAAGTCATCCTCATATATAGCTAATTGATTTTTGGTCAAAAATTTATATTGTTTATTTAAAATTGATCTTTTCTAGTTGAAAACTCATTTCCATTTTGTTAAAAATTTGTCTTTTTTGTTCGAAAATTCATCTTCTCAGTTCAAAAATCATCCTTTTTTAAATATAAGATTAAACTATTCGGTCGCAATCGAAAACTTTTTTTATTGTAAAATCATATTTGTGGTTTAATTTTAAATATTTCATTAGAAATTAAACTATTTTTATACAAATTTTACATTTTGTTAGAAAAATAATTTTTTGTTCGGTTGCAACTTCTTTTCTTTTTTATATGCACAATTTTTCTTGCGTAAAAAATTCAGCACTTTTTTACAAATTTAACTTCTTCCTTTTGTTTTGAAAATTAATTTGTTTTGGAAGAAATTTTATTTGTTTCTTCCTAAAAATGCGAATTTTTGGTTAAAAATTCATCTTTCTCGATTGAAAATTTACTTTTTTGTAGAAAATTAATGTTTTATTAATTTTTTGGCTTTACACTTTAAAAATTTCATTGAAAATGTAACAACTTTTTTCAAAATTGATTTATTTTTTTATGAAAAAAACGTATTTTTTGTTTAAAAATTCAATATTTCAGATAAAGTTTCTTTTCGTTATTCATAGTACAATCTTTCTTGGTTGAAAAATTAACTTTGTTGTTAAAAATTCGTCTTTTTGTTTTGAAAATTCATTTCGTTTCGTAGAAATTTGATTTTTTCAAATTTAGCCATTCAAGTTAAAAAATTTTTACTTTTTTCTAAAACATTTCCAGTTTTCGTTTGAATATTGAACTAATTGGTTGAAAGCTTTCAGTTAAAAGTTCTTTTTTTCTGAAAATTCAAATATTAGTATAAAATTCAAGAATTTTTTTAAATAGGTATCCTTTGATCCAAGGACAGAAGTATAAGATTAATTGTTTTTGTTAAAAACTAAGCTTTTTGTTGAAATTATTATTTTTATATTTAATTTTTGAAATCAAAATTTAATTGTTTCATTTTTGGTTTAAAATTCAAATATTTGGCTGGGAATTGATATTTTTTATTTAAAATTGATATTTTCTAGTTTAAACTTGACGTATTTTGTCCAAATTTGCCTTTTTTGGTCAAAAATTAATCTTCTCGGTTAAAAACTATTTGATTAACAATTAAACTATTTTTATGCAAATGTTACATTTTAGTCAAAATTTAATTTTTTGATATTTTTTTTTGCTTTAAACTTCAATAATTTGGTTAAAAATTCAAATATTTAGTTCCAAATTAATTTATTTTGTTACGAAACATCGTATTTTTGAATTGTAGAAAAAAACAAATTTTGGAGGGAACTTCTTTTCTTTATTCATTAAACAATTTTTTTGGTTGAAAATTCAACTCTTTTGTTAGAAATTATTCTTTTTGTTTTAAAAAATTCCTTTCCTTTGGTAAAATATTCATTTTTTCATACTTAAAAATGCGACTGTTATTTGAAAATTCATCTACCGTGATTGAAAATTTACTTTTTCGTAGAAAATTAATTTCTTGTTAATTTTTTTGGCTATAATCTTCAATAATCATGATTGAAAATTTAACAATTTTTTTTCCAAATTTTTTTATTTTGTCATTAAAGAATCGTATTTTTTGTTTCAAAACTCAATATTTTAGACGAAATAGGCAAGGCGAAAACGGCGCTTTCGTAAGAAAAAACTTTGTTTCTTTAAAATGCAAAAAATACTTTTTTCGACCCGAAAGCATTTTTTTAAGATTTTTTGGGCCATTCTAAAAATTTTTTGTTTCTTGCCATTTTGTATTAAAATTGACCGTTTCCGAGTTATAATTAATTTAATGTTTAAAAACCGCAAAAATTACAATTTTCTAGCCTAAAAATAGTATTAAAAATTAATTTTTTGAGTTTGACAAAGTTCCTAAATAATCCTTGAACACCCCTTAACAAAATTTTGAAGAGCAAACTCAAAAATTAAATTTTTAATACTTTTTTTTAGGCTCGAAAATGGCAATTTTCGCGGTTTTTTAAACATTAATTTAATTATAACTCGGAAACGGTCAATTTTACAAAAAAAATGACAAGAGACAAAAAATGTTCAAAAGAGCCTAAAAATTTTTAGAAAAATTCTTTCGGGTCGAAAAGTATTTTTTGCATTTTAAACAAACAAAGTTCGTTTAAAAAAATTAAAAAAAAAAAATTTTTTTTGTTCGGATGCAACTCGAATGTTTGGTTGAAAATTCATCTTCCTCGATTAAAAATTTACTTTCTAGTAGAAAATTAATGTTTTATTAATTTTTTGGCTTTAAACTTCAAAAATTAGGTTAAAAATTTAACAACTTTCTTAAAAATTGATTTTTTTTTGTTATGAAACAATCGTATTTTTCGTTCGAAAATTTAAAATTTCAGATAAAGTTTATTTTCATGATTCATAGTACATTTTTTCTTTGTTGAAAATTTAACTCTGTTGTTAAAAATTCGTCTTTTTGTTATGAAAATTTATTTCCTATGGTAGAAATTTGATTTTTTCATCCTTAAAAATGCCACTGTTTTAAAAGTTTACTCTTTTAAAAAATATTTGAAGTTTTCGTTTGAATATTCAACTGGTTGGTTGAAACCTTTTAGTTAAAGTTTTTTTTTTTAAATTCGACTTTTAAAATAAAATTCAAGAATGTTTTTAAAAAAGCATCCTTTGTTTCAAGGATTAAAGTATAGGATAAATTATTTTACTTAAAAGTTAACCTTTTTCTTAAAATTCTTTTATTTTATATTTTCTTTTTGAAATCTAAATTTAATTGTTCCATTTTTGGTTGAAAATTCAAGTATTTGGTTGAAACTGCAAGATTAATTAATTTAGTAGAAAATAAAGGTTTTTTTTGAAATTATTTTTTTTAATATTATCCTTTTGAAATAAAAATGTAATTTTAAAATTTTTGATAAAAAATTCTTCTTCTTAGTAGATAGTTAATCTTCTTCTTTAAAAATTCAACTATTTAGTTAAAACCGCAACTATTTTTGGTTAAAGTTTCATTTTTTCGTTTGAAAATTCCACTATTAGGTTCAAAGTTGAAGCATTTTGTTAAAGAAAAATTCTTTTGAAAATTCATCTGTTTTTTTAAAGAGAAAATGCGTCCTTTTAGTTTGAAAATTTAACATTTTGGATGCCACTTTATTTCTTTATTAACTGCTAAATCGTTTTTTGGTTGAAAATTCAGCTACATTTTTTTGTTCTTAGTTGAAAATTAAGCTTTTTGTTAAAATTCTTATTTTGTGAATCTTATATTTTTTAAATAAAAATTTTATTGTTTCATTATTGGTTAAACCCGTAAAAAGCATAAATTAGGAATTTTCATTCAAAGAAAATTCTGAAGTTTTCTCTAAAAATCTTATTATTTTTAAATTTAATATTTCTTCAAGTAAAAATATGTCTTATTTATTATTATTTTATTATACTATATTTATATTATATCATATTTTATTATTTTATTAGAATCAACCACCCCTAGTTCATACATTATTCATACTTTTTTGGAAATTTATACTGCTCTAAATTTCATGATGAATCATCTTTTAAAAAGGCAGCCGTTAAAAAATGATGATTAAATTAATATAAAATGAGGAATTTTTTAAATAATCACTTTGATGTATAGGCTTGTTCGCTGAAGATGAGGATGCTGTGGTTGGGATGTGGTTTGGCGAGGTTGTTCCCTCTTTTTCTTTTCTCCTTTTATTTTACTTCTTTTAGACAACCGCATTCGCGTACTAATCCTCGACCGATAAACGCTTTCGAGTTTATTCGAATAACAACCGTCATTAGGAAACATAAAGTTTGGGGCAAAAAAATGAATTCGAGCCGTGAGAACTGGAACCACTCTTTTCCAACTCACCCTCAAGCCTCGAAAGTTGAAAGTGAAAGACAAATCAGTATTTTCTGAATATAGAGTTTAAAAAAAATTTTAATGTAAATTATATGATAAGTTAATCGTAGTTTTCTATTAGGGGGGGGGGGCGTTAAATTGGAATCAGTAGCCAAGAATTAAGAGGCACCTTAAGAAGTTAATCGACCTTTGTATGGAAAAATTATGCTAAAGAAGGGATGCCACTTAAGGGTTAATAATTCTTATTTATGCTAATGCTCCTGCACGTGCAAACTGGCTTCCGAGGAGGAACCAAAATCAAAACAGGCGAATAATCATGCAGTCTGGATGTAAGAAGGATACTTTATAAGGGGTGGTCTCTAAAGAAAGAGTGCTCAAAGTTTTACAAAAATTATATGCTTACATATAAATTATGATAAAATTCTAAAAATAATTTAGTTATCCAAAAATATCAAATAGAATTCTTACATTAATTTTTTAAATTAAAATATTTTTTCTGAAAAAAGATTTCCTTTCGCTCCGCTGGGAATGAAACCCAGATCTTCCGATTGCCGGTCGGGTGCTCTAACCACTAAGCTAGAATCTAGTATGTTAGTGGTTAGAGCACCCGATCTGCAATCGGAAGACCTGGGTTTCATTTCCAGCGGAGCGAAAGGAGACCTTTTTTCAGAAAAAATATTTCCATTTTGTAAATCATATATAAAAATGATATATGATAATAATTACAGAGTAAGAAAGTATACTGGAAACTGATACACCTCAAATTGAAAAATTGAATTAAATTCAGAAAAAAATTTGTCTAAATTTATGGCGGTCAATATCTGAATTTTTATTGTCTACAAAAAAGCGTATGGTAGATTTTTAAGACGTTAAGTAACTCCGTTAAAACACCTCCTCCCCTAGTCCCCCTATTTTCCCCTTCCCTCATTTCACCCTTTTCCGGCTTTCCTCAATTTAATACTCCACTGCTTCCCCCTCTCCTCGGTTCCCCAGATAAACTCCCGTTACCCTACTTATTTTTCCTAGCCTCACTTCCCCTCCCCTAAACACTTTTATTTGAAATCGTTTCCCCTACTTTCCCTCTTTTACACTCACTTCTAATGCCCCCCTCTCTAATTTCCCCGAATTTTCATCCCCTATTTTCCCCTAATTACAATTAGTTCACTCCCCCAATTTTATTCTTACATCTCCTACTTTCCCTACTCCCCCCACTACCCACTTCCCCTACTTTCTCTCTCTCCTTCTACTTCCCCTACTTTCCATACTTTCCCTCACTTCTTCTACTATATCTTATAATTTCTATAATGTTGGGTAAATTTATGCATTTTCAAAAAAATAGATTAATTTTTAATCAGATACTTACATTTTCAAAACAAGGAAATTAATTTTCAGAAAATAGTTAATTTTTTTTCTAAAAAAAATAAATAGTAAATTAAAACTGGAATAGTTAGATATTCAGTTTAAAAAGTTAATTTTTCTGGTTGAAGATTCAGTACTTCAGTTGAAAAATTAATATCTTGAGATGAAAATTTAACTATTTTGTTGAAAATGCTTCCTTTTTAGTGTTTGGTTCAAAATATTATTACTTTGTTAGAAAGTAATTTTTTTCTTGAAAATGCAACAGTTTTGTAAAAAAATCTTCTTCCGTTGAAAGTTTAACTATGTAGGCAGAAAATTAACTTTTCTATTAAAAATTAACAAAGTGATTAAAATTTCTTTTCATTTTTCACTAAAAGCCTTAATTGTTAAAAATAAACTATTTTTCTGTAAAAGCATCTTATTTAATGAATTTATTTGTTTTTTTATTTAAAATATGAATATTATGTAGTAGAAAATGTATTTATTTTGTTATAAATAAATGTAAACTAAAAACTGAACTATAGCACTATTGGTTAAAAATTTAGTTTTTTAGTGGAAAATTAATTTTTTTGTTTGGTAAATTATTTTTTTTGGTTACAACTTCAATTGTTACTAGTTCAATTTTAGTTTGAAGATTTATTAATTAAGTTGAAAAGTTATTGCTTTGGTTAAAAATTTTAATATTTTGTACATTTTTTTGTAAAGATTAATTTTGTTTTGACTAAAAATTTAACTGTTCAACTATTTGTTGGAAAATTTTTAGTATTTTTCCAAAATTTGTCTATTTGGGTAGCTCCTTTTTTTGGTAAAAATAATTTTTTGAACTGGAAATTTAACTATTCAAATATTTGTTGGAAGATTCATGTACCTCTTTTTTTAAATTCGTCCCTTTTAGTAGAAAATGAACTTTTTTGTTGTTGAAAATTCATTTTTCTTATTGACACTTTTTTCGATGTAACTAAAAATGAAGGTATTTTATTTTTGGTTAAAATTCTATATTTTTTATTTGAAAATTCAACTATATGGAAACAGTTTTGAAAGTAGAAAAAAATAAATGTTCGATTTATATACATTTACAGCTCAATATATTATATATTATATTAATATATTATGTTGAATCAAAAAAAAAAATTATGGGACATGACTAACCTTCGACCACAGTAGTAAGGAAAGTTAAAAAAAATAGAAAAATTGCACTTAAATAATGGGGAACATTTATCATACATTTTGGCTGATCTCTTATGGGCATTATATATAATACCTAGGCAATGGGTATAATAAAGTGTGTTACAAACTTTGCTTTGATTCTGTTGGGCATTATATATGTTACAGGCAAAGTATATAATCCAGGCATTACATATAATCCCTAGGCATTATATATAATGCCTGCCCACTTCGGGCAAAGTATAAACGAATACTTATTTATACTATGACCATCCAATATATATATATATAATGCCTGGCACGAGATAGAAAAACTAGTGCCCCGAGCTTTTGAAATTATGGTGGCGTTTTAAATGAAAAAGCTTTTTTTTCGAAAAAATTAAAGAAAATAAATACATTTTATTAACATTTTGCAAATTTTTTACTTCGCCGCCTCGTAAGGAATGTTCAAGGAATAATTCACACTCAATAACTTTTAATGTTGACTCCCCCAACCCCTTTTTATTGTGTCCGGAGATGCTTCACAAAATGCAAAAAATATCAGTTTTATGTCAATAAAATTTACAGCATGAAAAAATGTCTCAAATACATAAAATTTGTTTAACCAATTGACAAAGATCATGGAACAATTACTTGTATTATTCGTTAATTGCCTTATTAACTTGAGAAAACACTCAGGAAAAATGGTCTGAAAAAAATTGTTCACATAATTAATTTCCAAAATATGTTAAATTTAAAATATTTTTTTTTAATTCATAAACTGTATAATTTATCCTAAAAAATGATGACTTTTTACTTTTCACAGGTGAGAAAATTATCGTAAAAGCAAGTTATTAAACAAAAGTAATTTTTTGGGAATTTGCAACGTTGAGCTAATGAAAATCCATATATTTTGTATTATATGTGTATTTTCCAATCCAATTGCATAAAAAATTTTGTTTGTCTACTTGAATTACCGATAGTAAGGAAAGTTCAAAAAAGTAAAAATTGCAATAAAAATAATGGGCATTATATATGATGCCTAGGCAATCTGTATAATAGAGAGTATTACATACTTTTCCTGGGCTATGTTGGGCATTATATATAATGCCTAGGGATTATATATTTTGCCGGATTATATATTTTTCCTGTAACATATATAATGCCTAGGGAATATTTTTTCGTTATTTGATAAAATTTCATATTATGGTGAGTGATTTTCGGATAAAAGTGGGCACCGTGTATAAATCGCCGACAATATGGCGCGTCTGGTTTTCTCGTAGCCCTTTAAAACGAGTTCAGCTATCCCTTTGCGCCCGGTCGTCTGGAGATCGCCTGAGAACGGAGGAAGATTCTTTTTTTTCCTTTGTCCCTTTCTTTTCACACGTTTCGAGGCATTAACCTCAACGGCACAATGGCCCCGAAAGTACATTACGACACCCCTGTCGCGCAGGTTCCAACGCGTTTAAATAAACATACATTTATTTACATGTCTGCGACGGGGTGCATCTTTGTCTCTATATATACTATGTACTAGGGTGATTTAAAGATAAAATTATTTTCTATTTTTTTATTTTCCCAATGGCTTGAAAGTTCATGCATTAAATTCTTATACATACAGAATTATCCGCTTTTATTTTACCACTAGCAGTCTTGCCTTTTAACTTTTTTTTAATTTTTAATTTTTCTGTTATAATATTTATTTGTAAATTATTCTGCTGCATTAAAATTTTTAATTTTATAATTTAAAAAAAATGTTATTTCCAAAATAAAATTTGAATTTTTCGTTATTACATGTATATAAGTATATAAATTTCATTTTATTAAATACTATGAATAGCATTATTTTTATTATTATACATATAATTTGTACAGCAATAAAAAAAAAAATGTTATATAGAATGATGTCAGTAATTACCAATCTTTCAATTTTTAAGAAATATGATAAAAAAAAATTTTTGAGTTTTATATTTGTTTGGCAATTATTGGCTTTAATCTAAAGTAATGCATTTGCCACTCATATTATATTATGCATTGGGAGATGTAGAGAACTTTAAAATAATAATTTATTTATTTATTTAAAGTGATTCTTATAGAATTACCCGCTTTTATATTACCATAACTTCAAATAATGTAGTAAAATTTTTTGACTTTATGGGCGTTATATATAATGCCTAGGTAATGGGTTATACCCATTATATTATATATAAGTTTATTATATATTATATTATATATATTATTATTATATATGGGTTATACCCATTATCTATAATTTAGAGTACTACACACTTTGCTTTGATTCTGTTCCGCATTATATATGTTACAGGCAAAGTATATAATCCATGCATTACATATAATTTTATTATATGGGGCATTATATATAATGCCTGGCCACTTCAGGCAAAGTATAAAAAAATACTTATTTATACTTTGACCAGCACGAAATAGGTAAACTAGTGACCCGAGCTTTTGAAATCATGATAGAGTTTTAAATGAAAAAAGCTCGTACCCGCTGTTATATTACCATAACTGCAAATAATGTAATAAAAATTTGTTACCTAATTTGTAAGGAAAGTAATAATTTTTTCTAACTGGTTTCATAATTTTCAATAATTAGACATTTTTTATTTACTTATTGTATTTTGTAATTAGCGCACCGTATGTCGAATCCTTATAGCAAAATGTGAAAGAATTAAGATAAAAGCATTATTTTCCTTAGCAATATATATTTATTAATGTAATTAAAATAAAAAATTTTTTTCGAATCTGAAGACACACACATTAACTAAATTTGTACGTTTTAAGGCAACATATTTTGAAACAAAATAAATTTACCCCCTTTTATATTTGCCACCATTGTAAATAATTTAATAAAAATTTGTTATTATTTTTTTATTTTTTATTTATTTATTGTATTTTGTAATTAGCACACCAAATATCAAACCCTTATTAAAAAACCTGCCCGCTTCGTGGACACATTAGCGTGTTCGTTCTCGCACTTTGTGCTCGATAATATATTTATCTCGCGCTTCGCGCTCGATAATGAATTTTCTTTTTTTTCAAGAAAAATCAACAAGTTGTTATTATAATCTTGTAATGCATTCAAAAAGAAACGTTTTTATTCACTTTCCTTTTTTTATCGGGCGTTATTTGGTTTAAAATGTTCTTTTTCGTGTTTTTTAAAATTTTGTAAATGATATAACTCTGTTAATTTTTAGTTTTATGAAAAAATTCATTAGATTAATTGTTCCTCTTTTTAAATATTGTGAATATCAGCACAGAGAATTTTTGGCTTTTGAAAAAAAGTGGTCTCAAAAATTTTCAAAATGTGCTCACTTTTTGAATTTTTATCCAAAATGACTTGCTAAGGGCATACATACCGACATAAACACAGGTATCTATATATATATATATATATATATATATATATACAGACATGTAAACAGACATACACACAGACATACGTAGACATACATACAGACATGCATACAGGCATACACACACAGTCATACATTCATACAGACAGACACATTCATAAAAACCTGTTTTACTGGGGGGGGGCAAAGTTTACACAAATATAATACCTTCTCTAATCAGACTATAAAAATGTGTAACAAGTATTAGAGGAAAGTATTATTTTCCTTAAAAATGAGTTTACAAATTTTCATTGAATCATGTGCAAGTAAATGGTAATATTTTTTAGTTAAAACATTTTTTTTTAGTTGAAGATTCATAAGTTCTTGTTCAGTGAAAAATTAACTTTCTTGGTCTAAAATTTACCTATTTCGTTAATAATCCATAATTTGATAAAAAATTATTCTTCTTGGTTAAAATTTCATGTTTTTAGTTAAAATTAAAAATATTTGACTAAAATTAATTTTTTCTTCTTTGCAAATTGATGAATTTTGTTGTAAATTCTTATTTTTTGGTAAAAAGTTTATTTTTATGGTTTATAATCTATTTTTCTTAGATGTAAATTTAACTATATAATAGGAAATGTATGTACCTTGGTAAAAATTTATTTTGATGGAAAAAATTTACATACAAAAAAATTTATCTTCTTGGTTAAAAATTCTATAATTTGGTTAGAAATTTCTTATTTAGTTGAAAATTATTCTTCTTGGTTGAAAATGTATCTTTTTAATTAAACATGAAATTATTTGACTAGAAATCAATGATTTTTTCGTTTGAAATTGATGTTTTCTTCTGAAAAATTTTTTTTTATTGAAAATTCATTTTCATGGTTGGAAATCCAACTTCTTTAGTTGTAAATTCAACGCATTAGTAGAAAATTGGTGTATTTTGTTACAAGTTCATCTTTTTTGGTATAAAATTAATCTTTTTAGTTTAAAATCCATTTTTTCTTTAAAATTTGAACTATTTCGTTCAAAAATAATCTTCTGGGTTGAAAATTCGTATTTTATTAGAAAACTTTGTCCTTTTTGCTACAAAGTTAATCCATGTTTTCTGTTGGAAAATAATGTATTTTGTTAAAAATTCGTTTTTTTTTGTTCAAAATACATCTTTTATGGTTGAAAATAAAATTATTTGATACAAAATTTATGTATTTTAGTGAAGATTATTCTTTTTTAGTGGAAAATTAATCTTCTTGGTTAAATTTTCACATTTTTGGTTAAAAATTAAATTATTTTGTTCATAATTAACCTTCTGGGTTACAAATTTATGTATTGGTTTGAAAATTCATTTTTT
>JAAAKG020136108.1:0-13308 GCA_010014905.2 Druon quercuslanigerum | reverse complement strand
ATAATTTATTTTTTAATTACAAGCTTATTAAGTCGACGAACAATTTTACTGGATATTGCAGAATTTTCCACATTGATAATTATTCCAATATTACAAAACTGGCGAATATTGACTTTTCTTTATACAGTACAAAAGTATCCAGTTACAAATAAATAAATTTCAAAGTGATCAAATTTAGAAATTAGGTCCTCTGCATTTATAAATTCCATCTTTATCAAGTGGCCCAACTATAAATTTTGATATTACACAATATTCCACACTTAAAATTTTAAAACATAAATTAAAAATTTACCAGTTCGTCCAGGATTTGTTATTTAGATTTCTAAATTTATCATATGTACAATAATGTAGAACGCTGTAAATGCTTACACTTTTTATAAATCGCTACGGTATATATCACGTGTTCATTTGTAATCGGAGGATTCCGCTTGCTTCCGCCAACGATTGATTTTATTTATTTTATTTCACTCCAAAAATCAATCAAATCAATCAAATCAATAAAACCAAAAAAACTATAAAATAGGTGAAATGAAAAAATAAGTGAAATAAATGATTGATTTTATTTATTCTTTTCATTTAATTGATTTTATTTTCTTTATTTGTTTTATTCGTTTTATTTATTGCAATTATAAAAAAAGGTAAAGGGCTATCTAACGCTCGCTTTTCTGAGGGCTCTACAGGCTCATTAGATGGTGGTTACAAATACGTGAGGAATTTAATGTTCGCAGGAAGACTAGACCTACTCGTCCTGCCAACATTACTATTAATTTTAAAAAGAAGAGAAATAAAATTAAAACGTACCTTGTCAAATGCATAAGGAATATCATCGAGAGCTACAACAAAAGCAGCTTTCTCAATAAGATCCAAGGAAGCACGATTCACGCCTTTAAAAAAGTGTCTTTGTCTCGTTTGAGCCCAATGTGTCCTTTCACCAGCGGTCAATGAAGCTAATTTCTCCTCTCCTTCTGCTGGTAAAGACGGATCTTCCAAAATTTGCTGAATTTGTCTATTGAGGAAATATTTAAACCAATTTATATATTATTCACAGGTACTGAGGTACAGAAAATAAGGTAAGTCGGGATGACTTCTATGAATTTTTATTTGCTTTAATAAAAAATTAATAGATTTTAGGAATCTAAATGAAATGAAACATAAAAAATAATTGAAAAAAGGAATAACTATTCATATAAATAATATAAAAAATGATATTAAGGTTAATGCCGTAAGAGTGACAGAGATGGTAATAAAGCACTCTTAGTGCCGCATTGTGCCTTTCGATGTAGGCCGTTCCCGCATGAGTTGGACAACTAGATAGTATGTGTCCTAGATGCTCTGGGTGTGAATGGCACGCCCTGCAGCTATCATAGGGAATGTCTTCATTCAAAATGTGGCGACGGTATGTTAAGGTGAAAATGACACCGTCTCGACATGCCAAAATGAAACCTTCCGTGTCCGACTTTAATCCGGGTGATTTAAGGAAATCAAAAGTTACCTCACACGACATTGACTGTTCCACCACATTTCTGTGGAAGATGCCGTGCATCCTCTTATCGAGGAGCTGTTCACGGAAGTCTTTCTCTTGTGCTTTCTGAATCCGGGCTCTCAGGAGTGAGTACTTCAGTTAATATTTGATGCATTTTCCTCACCCCTGATACTGAAATTAAGTCCGAGTGTTTCAGCAGACTCCTCCGCTGTTTTGTACAGAAACGCTCCTTTGCCCACTTCTTCAGGCTTCCTGAAAATTTTAAGAAGAGGGTCTCTTCCATGAGCGACTCTACGTGCTGTACCAAGAATAATCCTGTTGTGAAGACATTCAAGATTCAATATTCCGCGACCACTTTGACGGCGTGAGATGCAGAGTCCCGGAACAGAAAACTTAAGATACATGCTTTTGTTTATGTGCATAACCTTTCGTGTCCCGACATCAAGAGATCTGAGTTCTATCTTCGTCCATGGAACCACTCCAAATAAATAGAGTACTACTGGGACGGAAAGCATGTTCGTTGCAGATACTTTGTTCCTCGCCGACAGTTCGGAAGATCAAATCTGCCAGATGAGCCGTTTATTACTGCTTCGCAGAGTATCCTTTATAGATGTCACATCCTGAATGCGGCTCTGTAGCACGCCCAGGTACGTATAAGTCTCACCATCGCAAAGATGTCCTATAGCGCTTCTATCGTATTAAGTATCGTTCGAAACCCCCGTAGAGCTACATGTAGTTGCTCTTTATTTTTAACATATATCTTAAGATCATGCATGTAAAATACATGAGTGACCTTGTGTTTTCGATTTGTAGGTTTGCCGCAAAGGTATCCCTGTGAATGGCGAGGTGCTAGAGATAGTGGAAATAACGTGAGGGCAAAGAGAAGTGGGCTCATGGAATCACCCTAAAAGACACCTCTTTGGAACTTGACCTTGTCAGTTATCACACGATTTTTTCCAGATGAGACAGTAAATCTGGTTTTCCAAAGTGGCATCAATCTCTCGATGCACCTCACGATTTGCGGATGAACCTTTAAGCTTTCCAAAAGACAGATGATAAGTTTACGGGATGTAAAATCGAAAGCTTTCCAGTAATCAAACCAGGCCATCGACAGGTCACGCTGGTAGAATGCTTCATCTTCGCAGAGACACCTATCGATAAGCAGGTTCTCCCGACTTCCTGCTACGCCTTTCTTAGATCCGCGTTGTTCATACATTTCTTGCCACATTGGTCCGATTATCCGAACAATCCTATTATTTAGGATAGCTGTGAATATCTTATACAGTGTGTTCAGACAAGTGATTGGCCTGTAATTCTTTGGGTCAGCTAAGTTGCCCATTTTCGGCAGGAGTACTGTGTGCTCTTCCACCAATCACTCCGGAATTTGCACTTCCGACTTCAAATATGAGGTGAAAATACAGGCCAAATGCTGATGGGTCAAAAGAAACTTCTTCCACCCGATGGTCTTGATACCATCTGATCCCGGAGGGGAATAGCTTTTCATACCTCTCAATACTTTTTTCACCTCCTCGGTAGTGATGGGCGGGCATTCTTACCCAGGTGTTGTTATGAGGGCATCACACAGCTCCATGAAGCTACTTATGTACTCTGAGTCTTCGTCCAGTCTATGTTGCGATTTGTAGACTTCTCTACAAAATACTTCAAACTCATGTGGTTTTGGCGGGTGGTCGACAGTAACTGGAGGGTCTTGGAAGAGTCGAGATGGGTAAGAGAAACTGTTGGTTTTCTCTGAACCACTTCTCTCTCCGCTCTAGACTTCTCTTAGCGTCAGATAGTATCCGTATTCTCTCGAGATTATACTTCCGGATGGCCAGCAGCTTTGACTTGTCAAGTGTATGATAACGGATCCGGAATTCGCGCTTGAGCACTGTATATGGGACGCCTACTGTCTTGCCAAGCCTTTCTTTATGGCAAGTTGAAGCATTCGTCTTTTGGTGTTACGACCAACCGTTGGTTTTGTTTTACCGGTCGCATCGACCAAAATCTCTCGCTGCATTATACACACAACAATTGATAGTCCAGAGGTCGGATTCTTCTTTGAAAATTGTCCACGAAGCTCTTCATCCATTTCAGCCAGATCTTTAGGCTTGGGAGAGACCTGGATGTTGATATTTCTCCGGGTCATAAAGAATCGCTCGTCCTCTATCGTATGCCTGCCCACGGTTGGTCTTAGTGTCACCTCTCTTTCTCTACTGCCAGCTTTTTCTGGCTCTGGTACAGTAGGCGCTCCGCTTACATAGCCCCTTTTTTGGACTACTTCGGCATGGTTTCACAGACGTTGATGCGAAAAGTGCGATAGCTGTGGGTGTTTCTCGCACCACAGAGCATGCAGTCGTGCTATGTAATTCTCTAGCAAGTCGCTATTTTTTCGCTCCGTCCACCTAAAAGCCCCAAGATTCCGCCGATCCATCGTATTGACTCCATCTTCAGTGGTTCCCCCAGCTCTAGAGCTGTTGGCATTGTTGGCCTACCCATTGTTGGGAGCCCTGAGCGTTCTATTGTATTGAACCGCAACTTACTTCAACTATGTTTGGTGATATCGTTGTCCCACGAGAAGCTAGGGAAAGGGGTTCGTGCATCCTTGTAGAGCCCCGCATGCAAGGATAAGGCTGCGTACTCTGAGAGGTCGCCCGGTATTTCGGAGTTGATTCCTTCAAAACCACCCCTGGACAATTGTCCCCGACTGCCTATTAATTTTTTGTAACCATATTCAGCAGAAATCCTTGGTACAGGGATCGTCTATCCGCAACCCGAGGACGCGTTGGGTGGCTTTGCCATAGGCCCTTCAGTTTTATTCTAGAGGAATAAAAACCTAAAAATGCTAGAGATTTATATTTCGGTAGAAGCATTAATGTTCAGAAGCTTTCACTTTCTATGGCTTCATAATTTATAAATTTATAAATTGTAGGGTTTTCAAATTGAAAGCTGTGAAACTTGAAGGCATCTTTTATGATGTTAAATTTAAAAGAATTCATGGTACTAAACTATAAAATAAAAAGGACCTTCAAAGTGTAATTTCTAAGGACTGGCAATAGTTGGTATTTATTTTTTACATTCTCAACTAATAAGAAGGATATTCGTTTTATGTCAAAGTTGATTTATTCGTCAGTTTAATCAAATCTCGAAGTTCTGAGACTACGGCACCTGTATATCTGTATATATTCTGTAGTCCAGACTCGACAACTTTCAAAAATTATGGAAGTGGATTGTGATTTGAAATACTTTTGGTTGTGATTTTACCTATAAAAGATTCTATGACAAATCGAATATTTTAATTTTTGACAAGATGTATACTTTTCTTATGATGGTGAAAAATGTTATTAAAAATTAAAATGTCGGTTTTCCAGAATACATAAAAAATCGAGCGCGAGTATAATAATGCATAAAGGCTTCTTGTATTTTTCATAGTAAATACTACTTACAGTTCGATTTCGCAGGCCTGAAGAATCCTATTCTTATAGTAGATAAGCACCTTGAAGTACCTGCCTTTGTGGTAAACAACGATGTGTTTAGCATCTTGATAATGGACTATTTTATCCGTCTCAATACCCGGTATCCTTGTCGTGTTGAACAGTCTTTCGTATTGCCACGAGCACAAGGGCACGATACCTTGAACGAGAATCTACAAGCAAATTGAAAATAATGCCTGGAAAGCGGATAAGATATTTGCATTTTATAATTATAATTATACCGACTGGTTCTAATTCTTGTCGCTCGATTAGACGCCTGTACTGCAGGCAAGAGTGAATTGTAGCGGCCGCTCGAGCTGCCTGTATTTTCGAAGGATGCATAAGGATTGCGTCAATACCGTAAAAATTTGAGTTCACCATCAACGCAGAGCGACCTCGTAGGTAAACGTATTCTTCCCACCAATCTGAGACGTAGTTAGAAGACCACCACGATTTAAGAATCAAGTAACGCTGGAGTTTCACGGCTATTCCGCTTTTGAATTCACTAGCCAATCGCTCCATCCGAATGTAATTTTCATCGTCCAAGAGGGGACGAACACTCCGCAAATACTGTTCAAAAACAAATTACTATAGAAATTAATATAGAAAAACTGATTAAATGAAAATTGTGCGTTCAAAAATTATGATGGCATTCAAGAAAGTAATCAAACGTATGGATTCTCAAAAATATAGAACTAACCCTTGTCATAGTGTCATCTACGGTTGGTAGTGGAAGTCTAGGTAATGAACCCTGGAAGCTGTACAACATTGGCTTGTTCCAACCAGAAAATAATTTGACTAAGTAAAACCATATTATAGTTGGACGAGAGATGCTGCTTCCTTTCCCTCTCGATTCATACATCCATCCTTTGTACATAAATAACAATTTTAATGTGTATCGAATGCCGTAGATTACTACAAGCCAAAGCAACAATCCGACTACAATCGACCCAGCGAGATGTGCTGGTATGGAAGATCTGTAAAGAAAAAAGATCCACAATCAATTTTGTTGCATGAGGGTGTTGATTTTAAATTCTGAATTGCTTCCGGTCGAGGTTTTTAATTTTTACAATTAGTTATAAATAACTTATTTATAATTTCCCAAATGATGCCAAGGGCATAAAGTGTAGTTTTTTCCGATTTTTCAACAAGCTGCGCCGATTGATAATTTTTATTCTTCTACGATTTATCCATCATTGTTTAAACAATTTCTATTTGTTCCAGTAATTATGTTTAAAAATATATAAATAATCAAGGCCTACACATATTCATTTTTAAAAAGTTAATATTGTAAATCAATACTTGGAGGTAAAACTTTTGGCCATTTTTTCTTCCATATTTCAGTCTAAAGTAAGAATTCAACAATAAAAAATTATGTTTCAAGTTTTAGTGTAATATAATACAATATAGCTCAGAATATTGTATAGACCCAGTAGTATAAAGAGGCCAGAGCTAGGGATAATAATAAAAAAATAATGTTACTCAGATAAGGTGTACATCTGTAATATTATGTCGATATAATTGTTTAAACAAATAGAAATTATATAAGGTAAGACAAACCAGAATTAATAGTTCCCGACAATTTGGATAGATAAAATTTTTCAGCCAGCATCTTTCTCATTTCATCCATCTGCAATCCATTTGTTCTAAAATACCTTAACTTTTCAACATCCATCTTCGCACCACATCTCTTTGTTCTCCTTCTCCATATAACACTCCATAATCAATTTATTCTGCCCTCTTCCAAAAATATACATGTTTAAATCCGGCCTACTCCGGGGAAACTGCCCCTGTTCGTCATGCATGCGTAAAATCATATAAACCCTACCGATAGAAATCTCAAAATATATACTGAAGATTCTCAGGCTTTATGAAGCTCTGAGAAATTCTCCGCGGGCACTCAGGTAGATTATATTTTTAAAGATCCAGGTACCACGTTTAAATAGTCTGAAGGCTCTAAAATATCATTTCCGGAATTGAAATAAACACACGATCATAAATAGTAAGCTGAGAGGCTGAAATTTAAATAAGAATTCGATTATGAATAACAAGAAGAGACTATCTCAACACAGTATCCGACACCCACTAAGGGTCCTTTGTTAAGCTTTCGGATTACAATTTAGAAATAATTTTTTTTTCAATCGAATTTACAACAGAATATTTAAATTTGTAAACACAGAAGTAAATGCGCAAACAACTAGAATAATATTCTAACAATAACATGAATTTTCTACCAAAGAAATTATTTTTCAACTAAAACTGACAAATTTTCAAACAAACACGATAACACTTTTCAACTTTAGAAATCAATTTTAATCTAAAAAATAAGTATTTAACCAAAAATGGAATAGTTACATTTTCGGATAAAAAGTTGATTTTTCTACAAAGTAGTTTTATTTTCAACTAAAGAAGTTAATTTTTAACTACAAAAGATAAATTTTTAACCAAAAATGGAACAGTTAAATTTTCAGTTAAAAAAATTAATTTTCAAACAAAAAATTCAAATCTACAAAAAAATAGTTACATTTTCAAGCAAAGTTATATTTTTAGTAAAAATATTATCATTAACCGAAAAAAATAAGTTTTAACAAAATATTAAAATTTTCAACATGAACAAAATTAATTTTTAACAAAAGAGTGGAATTTACAACCCAAGAACTAAAATTTGAACAAAAATAGATAAATTTTAAAACGAGAAGAATAATTTTCTATCAATCAAGATAAATTTTCAACTTCACTAGAAGCCCACACGCGCGCGACCCACTGATTTACTTGCAATTATTTTATTTGGGAATGAAGTTCAATTAAATGATGCTTTAGCAATACTTTAGCATATTAAAATAGATAATAATAATACTGGTTATTGGTTCGACTAAGTGATTAAACAAAGTAAACTATATGGAAAAATACATTGCAAGATGAAATATTCTACAGAAAATATTAATGAAGAAAAATATTCAATTGAAGAGATTATTAAATTAATGAAATTTTTCACCAGTATACATTTTTAATTCTGTTTTAATTCTTACTAAATATATAGTTCATACATTTTCTTATACAAAAAATTTGTTTAAAATGTTCAAATGGTTCGAAATATAAAACATTCTTAGTGGACTTAGTGGACTCCGTAAACAAATTGATTCGTAGAAAAAAGGTCAACGTCTTAATTTTTTAATACTAGTTTTTTAAATAATTAATAGTTCATCGCATAAATATTGATAATAGACTCCGCAAACAAATTGACTCGTAGAAAGAAAACCAAACTCTTTTTTTTAATCGAAAATGTTTCAATAATTAATATTGTAGTAAATTTGCAAAGAATTAAAGAAAAAAATCATCGGGAAGATATTCTTAGTTCAGTCCGTACAAAAATGTGTGCCTCTTCCTTGAGAAATAGCCAAGCTTATTTATATATTTCTATAAACATTGTTCAAATAATTAATAATTGTAACTTTTCAAAGTATCGTAGAAAAAAAAATCATCGAAAAGGTTGTTTTTAGTTAATTCTGTAAAAAATTGAGCTTCTTTGTACAAAAAAGGCCGAACTTTTAGTTTTTTAATCTAAGTTTTTTGAATAATTAATAGTACTTGTAAAGTTACAAAGAATAATAAAAAAGAGTAGTTGAATAGACATTCTTAGTGGATTTTGTAAACAAATTGCATCGTCGAAAGAAAGCCAAACTCCTAATTTTTCCATCGAAATTGTTTAAATAATTAATAGTTCTTGTAACTTTACAAAGCAAACAAGAAAAGAGGGATTAAATAGACATTCTTAGTTCACTACGTGAACAAATTGACTCGTAGAAAACGCTTTTTAACGCTTTTTCTATCAATTCATGGGAAGCTTGGCACAACTTTCAAATATAGTATATATGAATTTCTGATAGAAAAGTTCATTTTAAACTCCCTGCTTCTCTCATGACGTAACATCTACTTATCTAAACTTTTTTTTTACCAAAACAAAATAACCATTTTGGTTGAATATTCTTTTTTGTATGTTATTCTTGTGTTAAAATTTAATGTTTTCTACTAAAAACACGAGCATAAACTGTAATTTTCAGTTAAAAAGTAATTTTTTTCAAGTAAAAGTTCCGTTTTTTTGCTAGAAACCTTTCCTTGTTGTTTGAAAATTAAACCATTCCATTCCTGGTTGAAAATTATCTTTTTTAGTTGGTAAATCCAACTATCTGGTTGAACGTTTTTGGTAAATTCGTCCTTTTTTATTAATTTTTTTACTGAAAATGTTACTATAGCATTCATGGTTGAAAATTCACCTATTTAAAAAAAAAATTTTTTTGTTGCAAATTAATTTTATTGAAATTTCGTCCTTTTTTTAGAAAACTGTTGTTTGAAAATTACTTTCCTTGGTTAAAAATTAATTGTTTTTTGATTGAAATAGAATTTTGTTTTAGTTGAAATTTTGTCTTTTTGGTAAAAAAATTATTTGTTTGAAAATTCTTCTTTTGGTTTGAAAATTAATTTTTTTTCTTAATAATTTTTACTGAAAATCTAACAATTCCATTTTTTGTTACAAATTTATCTTTTTAAATCCAAAATATACTATTTATATGGTTACAAATTCACCTCTCTTTAGTAGAATATTATTATTTTTGTTTGCGCACTCACTTCATTGTTTAAAAATCTAACTTCTGTTTTTTTACAACTTATTCTCCTTGTTAAAAGTTCATATATTTTAATTAAGAATTCATTTTTGTCGTTAAAAATTCATCTTTTTGGTAAAACTTCTTTTTGTGTTGCTTTAAAATTATTTTGTTACATAAAGATTGAACCTTCCATTTTCAGTTAAAAATGGATCTTCTTAGTAGAAAATTCAATTATATGGTTGAAAGTTCATGTATTTTGTTAAAAACTAAACTATTTTGCTGAAAAAAATGTTGGTTTCAACTGATAATGCAACCGGTTTTCTTTAAAAATTGATCTACTTTGTTAGAAGTTAGTTTTTTTTTGTTGTCTTAAAATTTATTTTAAACCTTTTTGAATGTCTGTTTGATGTAGAAAATTATTGGTTAAAAAATTAAATTATTTGTTTTACAATTCAATTTTTGCTTCAAAAGTTAAATATTTTGTTGAAACTTTATCTTCTTTATTTGAAAACTGAACTATGTGATTAAAAATTCATGTATTTTAATCAAATTTCCTCTTTTTTGGAAGAATGTTAGTCTTTTTGTCCGTGAATCCACTTTTTTGTTTGAAAATTTCAATATATTGTTTGTCAATATATTGTTTTTGCTCTCGCGTGCTTTTACTTCGCTTTTGCGTACGTTTTTTAGTTCATTTTTTCTTTTAGCGTGTGATTTGCTGTTCTTACTCTTTCTCTCTCTCTCTCTTTTATATGACTCTCCACTCCCCCATTCCACCGAAACAGGAAGACCAGGTACACAATCAATTTCACCTTCCCCTTGCACTTCCACTCCAAACCCTTATCCCTTCTACCACCTTTCCTGAACATCTATAAATCTGGACTTTTTCGCATTCAGCTCTAACCTATTCTTATCCAGGTATTTTTTTTCCAACTCCTGCTACCACTCCGGCCGCTAGCCTCCTATCCATCCGGAAACCTTTGTAAATTCCCTCCCCTCCTTTCATCCTATCTTTTGTCACGTCATATACCTCCCTGCCCTCAACATTATGCCTTTCTCCACTCCCCCCTGCCACAACCTCACCCTATCCACCGAAGGAAACGCGCCTTTGAGCTTCTTATAAAACGCGTACACTCTTGACTCCTTTTTCACTAATTTTCTATCCATCACGTGCTGTAGAACGTAGATATTATCGATAATGCTCCTACACCCCTAAAGCCCGCCTGATTCTCCCGCAATATTTCCGTCTCCTCGACATCCATCCACAGTCTCTCAAGCAACACCATCGCGTATACTTTGTACGCCATATTCATTAGCGTAATCCCTCTATAATTGTCCTGCCTATCCCTGTCTGCTTTCTTATACAGCAATATTATTAAACCCTCTCACCTCTCTCCAATCTCCTAGGAATCCCTCACCCCTCATTATTTTCTCCACTAACTCCTTCAACCTCCTCCTAAACTCTTGTGTTCTAAACAGCCACGCTTCGCCCTCTACCCCGCAGAGCCCTGCTGCCTTTGACCCTCTTAACTCCCTTATATATCTTTATCTTATTATTATTATTATATCTTATATATATAGATACATTATTCCTTATATGTCTTATATCTTTTTTGCATTCATCTCCTCCATCACTGCCTCCCTCGTTGTTCTACTCTCATCATCTCTTCCGAGAACCTGAGCCAAGAAATGATTCTTTAAAAAACTCCATTTACTCCACACTCCCTATCTTCTCGCTTATCCCCGCTTTACGCTTCCTAAACCTATTTATTACTTTCCACACGTCCACATTTATCTTAACACTTTTTAACTCCTCTTTCAGATCTTTCTCCGCTTCCTATTCTTTTTTCTTATACATCAATCTGAACCCATTTCTCATTTCTACACACTGCTCCCTTTTCGCAGTTTCCTCTTTCCACTTTTTGTACTTACTCTTCACCTTCCTTTTCATATTTTACATTCCCTGCCCCACCACGGCCTTATCATACCTTTCTTTTTCATTCTAAACATCTTTTTTGCACAGACCATTTTACATTCTCTTTCAAATCCTCCCACATCGCTTTCACCGACTCCCCTTCAAAGCGCATCTTCTCTAACTCCTCGCAATACTTCTCTATCGCCTCCCTCGTCCAGCTCATCCTCTCCCCATTCGAAACTTCTCCACCTTTCCTTCCACCGCTTTCCCCTCTTATTTACAACCCTAAAGGCTGACGGTTGGATTCACCCTTCCTTGCACTTCAAATCTCTCATTCTCCTTCCACCTTTGCGTATTCATGACAACGTGGTCTATCAGCGATACCCCTATCTTACTTACATAATTATGTGTTTTCTCCCTCTTCGTCCACTGTTACCATACTATTCACGAACCCATTCTCTATCCTCCATAAATCCCTTACAATCTCCGCCTTCTTATTTATTATCTCATCCTTCGACTTACTTTCGAAACTCACCCCTTTCCTGTAAAGTTCTTCCCGCCCCATTTTCAAATTAAAAGCACCCGCCATTACTCTTTTGCCTTATCAAGTCTTCCACCATTTTTTTAATTCTCTCCATGCCCTCCTTATTGTACACAGTACCTCTCATATATTTACTTCCCTCATTTGCACGCCCTCCCCCTCTCCATGAACTTTTTCCACTAATCCATTCCTAACCCTCGTTATAATTCCCCTACTAGCCCTTCCTTTCTTCTTCACTCTGAACGCCTCCTGGAGCCTCTACCTATACCCCCTTGGCAGTTTTATCTTTATTCTATCCCATTCCTTTATGTCTACCCACGTCTCTACCAATCCCAAAACATGAAATTCCTGGATATACCTCTAGAAATAAAGCCTTTCTTCTTTACCCCTGCTACTCTTTCCAGCTCTGCATTACCACAAGCTCCACTTCCTCCTCCTAGCAATGCTTCCACTACCTTCCTGCCCCGCTCTTTAGCTTCAAGCCTCCTATCACAATATAAGCCGTCCTGTATGCCTTTTCTTTTCTATCCATTCTTAACTCCATCGCCCTTATCCTTTCCATATCCGCCCTCTCCTCCTTTTCATTCCTACACTTTCTCACTTTCTCTCCTATCATATTCTCTACACTTTCCGAAATACCTTTCTTCTCGCCCTCCCCCCTGTCACCTACTTCCATTCCTGACCATCTTCTCAAGCCTTTCTTCCACCCTTTCCGACCACACCCTAACTTCCTCTTCCATCTGCTTCATTTTAACTTATTTTTCCGTCCTTACCGACACTACCTTCCTCTCGAATCCTTCTACTTCCTCCCGCAGCTCTTTCACCTCCTTGTCCCTTTTCTCAGCTCTGATCCACGAGTCCTCCCTCATAACTTCCATCTGCTCCTTATGCCCCCTTAGCAAAGCACGTGATCTACGATAAACACAACCGAATGCATGTTTCAATAGCAAGCGGGACAAACTCCTTCACAACACGATCTTTGACGAAGAACAAAATTACACGCCTCTGAATATCGCTGATCCGAATGCCAGCTGCATCTCGGCACGGCGCTTGCTTATGACACCATAACACGACGTGGGACTCCCGCTCACATACGTAAGTCTGTTTATACCGCGCTTTTAATTGGTCCACACTAAATATGTTATTTTTAAATTTGGAACAGAGTTATTGAAACAGAGTTTCGGTTAGACTGGTTAGTAGTTAGATAGCATTTTTTAGAGGCCTCCCTGGCGAACCGAATGAACGGAACGGCTACTCTATAGCGTAGCCATATAGTAGCCACATAGTAGCCCTTCCGT
>JAAAKG020136107.1:0-13308 GCA_010014905.2 Druon quercuslanigerum | reverse complement strand
CCGTATGGGTCATTTAAATCTGGCGCCAGGCAGTCTGTCTCATGACGAACCATAGCTACCCGGCTCCCTGACCTCGTTTGAACCAATTTTGTTACACGGGTTCCTACTCAATGCGTCAACATTTGAATTAATTCGTCCCGGTTTATAATTAATTTCATAGTCAAATTCACTTAATTTTATTTTCCACCTAGCAAGTCTAGATACGGGATCTTTAAGTCCATGGAACCAAACTAAAGGTCTATGGTCAGGAATTAAAGAAAATCTCCTTCCAAAAAGGTAAGGTCAAAAATGAGCGACTGCAAAAACTATTGCTAACAATTCTTTTTCAATTGTAGAATGGTTTTATTCGGCTTTATTTAATGATCGAGACGCGAAAGCAATAGGAAGATCCTGTCCAATAGGACCCTGGCTCAAAACAGCTCCTAAAGCATAATTTGAGGGATCTGTTGTTACTAAAAATGGTTTTTTAAAATCTAGATATTGTAAAAGTGGCTCGGAACAAATTTTATCTCGCAAAATTTCGAATGCTTGTTGCTGAGCTAAAACCCATCTGAAAGGCTTACCCTTTTTGAGTAATTCAGTTATAGGTTTCGCAATTTTTGAAAAATCGGCTATAAATCGACCATAATACCCTACAAGACCTACAAACTGCTTAATGTTTTTAACAGTCTTGGGTACAGGGACATTTTTTACAGCTTCTGTTTTCTTCGGATCAGGCTTAACGTCATCCTGTGTAATAGTGTATCCTAAGTATGAAATTTTGCGCCTTAAAAATGAACATTTTTCGGGTTGCAAAGCCAATCCAGCTTGCTTTAATTTATTAAAAAGGCCTCTGAGGTTTCGAGTGTGGGTATCTAAAGAATCCGCATAAATCACAATATCGTCCATGTAAACAAATAATTCGGTGCCGTATAATCCGCTGAGAGCCATATCGATCATTCTTTTTAAAAGAAGATAGAGCTGTCTTCAGGCCAAATGGCATCCTATTAAATTCTACATAGCCATGAGGTGTATTACAAGCGGTTTTTTCCTTCGAATCAGGATGTAAGGGTATTTGATGAAAACCTGATGCTAGGTCTAAAACCGAAAAATATTTTGATCCTCCTAATTGCTCAAGAATTTCGGTAATATGAGGAAGAGGGTAAGCATTCCCTACGGTTTTTTCATTTAACGCGCGATAATCTATGACTATTCTCCATTTCTTTTCGCCGTTCGGACCTGATTTTTTGGGAACAATCCACACGGGTGAACTGTATTTCGATTTCGAAGGTTGAATGACCTTTTTTTCTAATAAATCTTTTATTTGGCGATTTACTTCCTCTTTGAGAGTCTGGGCGTAACGGTATTGTTTCATTTGAATGGGTTTTTCATCTATAGTGACTATTTTATGAGTTAACAATGATGTTGTCCCTAATTGATCACTAGGTAGGTGAAATTGATATAAAAAATCTCCCAATAGTTCTAAAAGACTTCCTTTTTCCTTATCATTCAAATGATCCAATTCCAAGATTTTTAAAAGGGAAGCAAACCTATTGGAGCGCTCTTTTTAATTTTCGAGAGAATCTTAGGGGTACATTCCTATTTGAGGTAGGTGTTGAACGATATCACACTCCTCAAGTTTGACAGGTGGCAGGGTAATGTCTATGTCGGTCGCGGTGGTGTTAATGACCAAACACCTTGCGTTACCTAAAAGGGAATTTACAAGGGCTTCTCCTAAAAATACACCTGTCCGAGCATCTATCCTAGGTAAAAATTCAACGAGAGGGGAAGTTCTTTTGACTGGTATTTCGATAACCTTTTTGGTTCTTGCGGGTAGACAATATCTAGATAGAAGAATTTCCTGTAGTTCATTGAATTTAAATTCATTATCTTCAATAGTGAGAACAGAATTATGATTATTTAAATAATTTACCCCTTAAATACCATTTTGAGTAATTTGAAAATTCTTGGGAACAATTTGGAATTTTGATTCTATTTTGTATCTATCAAAAATAATGATGTTCCCCCCATGAAAACAGAATTTTGCAATTTTATTTCAGGATTTTTTAATTGTCCTGCGGCTGTCTTGATTCGAACGACGATGCGTCTGTTGGACCCGATTTGTGCTTTGGAGAGAGTTGGGTCTGTTTCTGCCCTCCCTTCATCGAGTTTTTCGAATGATTTTCTTTGGTCTATTTCGCGTTTCGTTCCCTCTCGTGTCTTTGTCTAAGCCTACATTCATCATAGGTATGGTTTTCATACTCGCAATAAGTACAATAATTCTCGCGTTTTCTTTTATTATTAAAGACAAATTTTACCCCTGAACTTCGTAACTGAGGGCATTCGCATTTATGATGCCCTTTTTGTCGACAATTAAAACATTCGATTGACGACAACGGTCGTCCTCTACTAGGACCTGCTGATTCCCTGTCTGTCGACTGGACTACAGCCACTCGACTTTTTTTATTTAGAAGTCTAAAACTAGAATCACTCGCATAACCTGACTCAATTTTTTCTTGATCGCAAGAGTGAAGGGAATCGTATGATTTTCGCTCTAAATCCGCTACCATGGCTTGCTCGGTAGCTTCTTCAAGAGAGGGAGGTTCTTTATTTTTTATCAACATTAATTTTTTCTCATCTAAACCACGATTAAAATTCCCGACGACATTCTCGCGGTATTCTTGGCATCTTTTTATTCCCTTTTCCCCAGGAGTTTATGCCATGACTTGACGAGTTATTTTATTTATTATATCCTAAATTCATGCACCGTACTCACGAATTTGTTTATTAGGAAATCTTATAATTGTAGATAAAGTCTGCAATAATTAATTACATTAGCGCGAGGAGCATAGTTCCTTTCAAGAACTCCCAGTAATTCATCTAAGGTTAATTATCCCATGTCCTGAATCAACTGACGAGCAGAGCCTGTAATTTTAGTTCTAATTATTGTGATAAAAAAGATCATCTCTTCGGGTGCGATGCATTTTGCAGCGATTCTGCAATATTGAGAAAACATAGTAACCGAGAGATTTTTGCCATCGAATTCTGGCACCATGTCTTTCGCGAAACGCAACCCGCCTCTGTTTATATTCAAGTTTGATATATTTGAATCTACTGCCAATGACGAAGGATTATCAACCTGACTAGTACCTGCCATTATTAACGAGTCGTTGTCTCTTGACGCGACAGATACAATTACTTCGTTTGAAGTTAGATTTTCCTGATTAATAACGGTAGAAATAACATTATTTTCTATAGAAGAATCTACGCTATCCTTATCGTACACCTTTGTCCTTTTATTCCTACGAGTGTGTGCCATAATTAAAATATAAAAAATACATTCTTATCTGGTTTGAGAATAATCCAAGCAGCTGTCGGAGAAGTCCTGAAGATGAGATGAAGATCCTTAATTGCTCGGGAAGGCTTGCGATGATCCTAGGTCCTTGATGATCAGCCTACAGAAAGAGACGATTGATGTGTGGTCTCTTTCTTCCTGTCAACGACCTTGATGAAATTTGCAACACCGCAAAATCTCTGGGGGCGAAAAACCACATGAAAACCCTTGGAGGGTCACTTTCGATTTACTGTTCCAATGCACAAAATTTGTCACTTTAAAATATTTACTTCACAAAACTGCTTTTAAATTTTGAAAGTTTTTCCCGCTTAATAAAAGTCTAACATATATTCGGCACTGTAGTACTGCGACGGGAGACTGCACTAATCAAAAGAAGAACCGCACTCAGACAACTTTAAAAGGTTTTTGCGCAGTCTTATTTTAAATTATTTTTACAGTTTGCTTAAAATTGTTTTATTTTTATTTTCCCAATTTAGTGCGGCATATCCCACCGCCTGCCACCAATTTATTTGTGACATCCTAGCGTTGAATGTCCAGTCACTTATTTTATTCTAGTGAGGAACTAGAGATAAGTCTCGAAGGTTGGTAGCTTTCGAACGGTCGGGTCGAGTTGAGGGCGGTCAACAACTCTCCTTTTGACCAATCGCTGTTCTTTACATTATTTCCTAAAGTAACGAGTCACGCCTTTTTGAGATTTCAAGGGAGGGAAAGTTAAACGGCGACAGTTTTCTCCCGTCGTAAGGCCCCGGGCCTCAGCGAGTCAAACCAAAACATATGTGGTCGTAATTTAAGTGTTTCTCGTAATGTTATGGGTTTTCCTTGGAATCGCTATTAAAAATTAAGGACTGAATCTTGAAAAGGACCAGAGGCCAACTTATTTTTATTATTATTATTAGTTGGACGTGACTCCTCGAAGGTCTATTTTTTATATTCTAAATTTATTGCATACTTAAATTTTAACTATGGGAAAGTCCCAGTATTTACGTGGGAAGATAGAACGAAAATGTTAAATTCAATCCCTAACAATTTTTTTAATTTCCTTATTGCTGTTATTTTCCCTTATTGTGACTTCATAATAACAAAATTAAAAGAAAGGAAAGAAATATGAAAATAGAAAGAAAAGGATCTGGTTGGTTGTCTTCTGATTTTTCTAATGTAAAATATTCCTGAAAATAAAATCAAGAATTTAACGACCAAATTTAGACAACTACCACAAAATGTTTCCAACGCAATCTGGAAAAAACCTTTTCTTCTTTTTCTTTCCCCCAATAAAAAGAAAAAAATTAGTTTTTAATAAAAAGAAAAAGGACAAAAGAAATAAGAAAAAGATAGAAGGGAATTTGGTTGGTTGCCTTCGCATTTTTCCTTCCTCTTTTTTATTTTTTTTCCAAATGTAAAAACGAATTTTTTTTTTGGAGGGGAAAGGAGAAGAAGAAAAGGGGTTTTTCAGATTGCCATGAAAAAATTTTGTGGTGGTAGTCCAAATTTAAAACCGAATTTTTTCTTTTTTTTTGGAGGGGAAAGGAGAAGAAGAAAAGGGTTTTTTCAGATTGCCATGAAAAACTTTTGTGGTGGTTGTCCAAATTTGGTCGTTAAATTCTTAATTTTATTTTCAGGTATTTTTTACATTACCTTGATTATTGGACGTTAAAAAAGGGTTTTTATATTTGATTTTAATCTCATTTAAATATCTTGAATTTTAATTCGGATTTTTTTTATTTTTGTCCAAATTTTTTTTTTCTTTTTCAGGAAAGTAATTTTTGTTTATGAATCTTCTCTAAAATTACAATACGAGCATTTTATGGTGGTTGTGCAAATTTGGTCGTAGGATTCTTGGTTTTATTTTCAGAAATTCTATGCATCAACTTGATTATTGGACGTAAAATAGAATTTACAATTTGGTTTTAATCTAATTTAAATTTCTCAACATTTGAAATATGACCTATATTTTTGTCAAGAAACTGTTATTGTAGAAATTTAATTTTTTTGGTATAAAATGTATTTGTTTGTTAAAACTATAAATATTTGATTAAAAGTTTATTTTGTGTGTCAAAAAACTTACTTCATGAAATTTTTTCATCAGGAATTTAAAAAAAATTTCAAAAAGTCTTCGAATATTTTTGGTAAGGGAAAATGGAAAATTTATATAATATTTTTGTCAGTAATTTAATTGCCTTCCATTTATATTTTTTTTGCATTTTCTCCCTCCGGAACATTATCATTTTTCTTATAACATATATTATTTGTTTGGAAATTAACAATTTTGATAAAATGCCTTCCTTTTTGGTTAAAAATTTACTTTTTCGGATTGAAAATTTAAATATTTTTGTAAAAAATCTACTTGTTGCTTCAAATAATTTATATTTCAATGTTGAAAAGTCAAAATAAAATCTTTTTTGTACGAAAATAAATTTTTGTAAAGTTTTTTATTGTTTAAAAATTCATCTGGTCTATTAGAAATGTCATATTTCATGAGTAAAAATGCAAGTATTTGATTAAACATTAACCTTCTTAGACTGAGAATTCAAATTTTTTTTTCAAAATTTTGGTTGAACTACGTTTTTATCAGAGATTCCTGTTTTTAGTTAGAAATTTAACTGCGTAGGTAAAAGTTCAAGTACTTTTTGAAATTTTGTTTATCAATGAGGTCCAATAAAAGAAATTAATTCTTAAAGATAAATGCAATAGTTGATATTTTAACTAAATATAATTATGATTTAAATGAAAAAAGTTACATTTAACTAAAAACAACGAATTTTGAACCAAATACTACAATTTTCAACTGGAAATTCTGTAATTAATTTTCTAGCTACAAAAATTAGTTTAGAAGGAAAAGAAACGATTTTTCAACAAAGTAGTTCCAGTTTAAACAAAATAAATATTTTTTTTTAATAGATTTTTGAAAAAGGTTTTTAACATTTAAATAAGTCGTTGAAGCTTTAACCTAAAAGATTTAACTAAACAAACAACTAAATTTTTTAAAAATAGTTTTAATAATTTAAAAAAAAAAAATTTTAAATAATTTTAAATCGGCAAAAAAACAGCTTAACAGATTTAAATTTGTTCAAAGCAATGAGATTGCTATTACTTCAAACTTAAAAATAGACCAAGCACACAAATTGATTTGTTTCGTATTTATAAGACAGATAAAATTCACGCTCAGCTTCCTTGTATTTTCATTTCCTATTATTACAAGAGTAAACAATTTAAAATTCAAGAATGACACACTTTTTAATTACAAGAGTATTCATTTTTTAATAAATTTATTTTATTATTTATTTATTTTTGATAAATCAAAAAATTATTATATTCGGAAGATACAAATAAATTTGACTCATTATGAACGATATTGTAATTTTTTCACAGTTCTTAGTTTATTTTTTTTTAATTTAAAAAAGTGCATTTTCAGAAAACTATTTTATTTCGAACTTTAACCTTCAGATATATTTGAAATAAACTTGAATCAAAATTAAAAAATTTTACTTTTACCTAACTACAGAATATTTGCAATAATTAACATTTAAATTTATTATGAATAATTTTAATTGAAAAAATACAATATTTATCTTTTTTGCAGGAAAAAATCGCTGTGTCTAAATATTTCGCAAAGATTGTTTCTCGCAATAAAATGTTTATTTTTATTATTTTTAATATATTTTTAAAACAAGAGTTTATTACAAATTTTTAGATCATTTTTGGTTTTCATTTTTTTTGTCTATTATTACGCTTTTTAAAAAAGTTATTATTTTGTAGGAATAATCTTATTTTTTAAAATTCAAAGAAAATTTATTTGTCCTATCTATAATTACTAGAGAGAAACCTGTTGATATTTTTTGGATAAACAACTTTTTTTTATTAATTTTTTTCGTTTCTTGTGTCGTTTTTCAAGAAATTCAGTTTTCAATTTTTTTATTTTATTTTTTACGAATAAAACAAAAAATTTAAAGTGCTATCAAGAAATTATTTATGACAAGTTTAGATAAGTTTACACTCTTTCTTTGAAGAGAAACTTTTTTCTATTCATTTTTTTCATGGACTGTGTCGTTTATTTAAAAAAAATTTTCTTAATTAAGTAAATAATAACCAAATCTCAGATATTTTTTCGATGAAGAATTCGCGTTTTTTCGTATTTTGTATAGTTTGCATAAAAAATTATTATTTTAATTAACGAAATCTTTGTTTGGCTCCAAATTTAAATTTAAAAAAAAATTATTTTTGCATATTTAAAAAGAGATTTAATTTTTCTGCTTCAAAATTCATTGTTGCGAATACAAAATTAATTTTTTATTTAAAATTAATTTTTATTCTATAAATTAAAATATATCATACTGGCTTAAACATCAATGCTCCTCTGTTAAAAATTATAATATTTGTTCAAAAGTTCCTTTATTTTTTTAAACTTTGTATTTTGTGTTAACTAATTAACTCTTTTTTCCTTGAAAATTCAACTATTCAACTATTTTCAACATTTTTTTTGACAATTCCTTTGGTTTAGTAAAAAATAAATTTTTCTGCTAAAAAAGTAGCCTTTTTATTTTTGCTATAAAATAATTTTTTTTTCAGTTTAAATTTCTTTTATTTTGTTGAAAATTTGTCTTTTAGAGTTGTAAAATCTCTTGAAAATATCGTATTTTTCGGTTCAATTAACCTTTTTTTTTAAAATTAAATAACCTTATTCCAGGCAAAATCAATCAGGACAATTTTTTAAAATAATTTTTGATTTTCATCATAGAATTAACAGTTTGGTTAAAAATTTAACTATTTTGTTAGAAGTTCCCTTTTTTGGTTAAAATTTAATTATTTTTACTGAGAATTAAATAATAAAATATTCAATAAATCAATCTTAATAAATTGAAACCCAATTCTTCATTAAATTGATGAATTGGAAAAAATTTCTTTCTTCAAGTTTTTCAAATTACCTACTCGGCATTGAGAAGAAGCGAGAACAATGTTTCGAAATTTGCGTGATACAACAACTTTTTAGAGAATAATTTTTATCTTTATTCTAGACGGCTTGATAACATTCCAATGTCAGTATACATTTTATTTATTTATGTGATTTAGGGGAAAAAATAATTTTTTATACAAAATAAAACATTATTATACACTATCGACGGGTAGTGTCCGGCCAATAACCGGGTTTACTACTGAAAATTAGCCTTGACTTTGAAAGGTTATAACGCCTTCCAAAAAATAGATTAAAATTATTTTTTTTTTAATCGACGGCCTTTTTGGTATTAAATTTTCATCTAATAAATTTCAAAAGTAAAAATTCCATGTTCTCAGGATTTTTGTACTTTTACTTCAATTTTTGCAGGAACTAGGAAAATGAATTTATTTACTTAATATTTAAAAAACGTGATTCAACGCAAAATTTAATAATCTTGAACGGCGTTTAAAAATATTTTTATCTTTATTCTGGATAGCTTTATCACCTTTCAAAGTCAAAGTTAATTTTTTATTTTTTTCAATTTCTGACATTTAAAAACTTATGTTTATACAATTTCTAATTGTTTAAGTCTTTAATATCATGAACTGAAAATATAGAAAGGTAAACGCGAATGATGATCACAGTAAAAATTTTATTGAAAAAGCAATATCTATGATTATAAATAAATTCAGATATTTTCAAATATAATTTTTAAGGTTTGGAAAAATAGCTTTTATCTATTTGCAAAAGTTAATTATAAGAAAAAATTTGAAAAATTGTCAAAAACATTTCGAATGATTTCCTGAAATTTAAAAAAAATTAAGAAGAGTTTGAAAAAGAAAATTCGAAATTAATTGGAATTTCGAAATTGTTCAAAAAAATCTTGAAGATTTTAAGGTAATTTTTTTAATTTTCAAAGAGAAAAACAAATTTTTGTTAAAATTTGTCAATTTAATCAATGTTGAAGAGTTTGCAAGAGAGTAAAGTTATTTTAAAACTTGGAAAAATATTCTGAAATACATCGATTTTCTTTTGACTTATTTGAAATGTTGAAAGATCTTTTTGTATTTTCTCAAAAAACTTAAAAAAATTATATATATAATAAACCTTAAATTATTATTTAAAAAAACCAATCATTATGTTCTAAATTCTATTTTAAACTTGTATTCAAGTCTTCATTTTTTTAATCTTCTTTATTTTAATCAAAATACATCATTTTTCAAAAAAATATTTCAACTCTGAATCAAAGAGAAAAAGTTTCAACTAAAATGCTGAATTTTTAAAATAAAGGAAAGCTTTTGCCGAATCACGGGATTATTGTATTTTAATTTCAAGAAATGATTTGAAAACAATTTGAAGAAATGACAAAAAAGCAACAAAGTAGTTCTATTTTTAACAAATTAGTCGAATTTTAAAACCAAAAAATATAAATTTTCAATCCAGAAGATCATTTTTGCATTAGAAATTCAAATAATTTTAAGCTTTAAAAAATTACTTTTATTGAAACATTCAAAGAACTTTCACTTCATATATTTATAAATTTGAACTTCTCTTTTCTTAATTGTACTGGAGATATTTTAAACAAAAAATTAATTTCATTATAGAAATAATAGTTAATATTTAAATCTATAACTGTAATGCCCATATTTAATTTATGTGACGTAATTGAAAACAATTAATATTCAGTTTTAAAAAAATCAATCAGTCACTACTTAGTTAATCGGTTCATAAGATAAAAAACAATAATAAATTATTTTAATTGAAACATCAACATAACTTTTATCCGATATTTTTATAAAAATTTCAAGTATTAATAACCTTTTAAAATAATTCCAGAAAAACTTAAAACATATTGACATAGAATTTTGAAGAGTGAATTCAAATAATTATTTCAAAGCATGAAAAACACTTTCTAAATTATGAAATCGGAATCGGGGTATTTAAAATATAAATAACATTTTATTATAAAAATCATATCCGGTATTGAATATCATAACAAGTCAATAATAAATTTATTTTCTTAGTTAAAAAATATTTAACTTTAATCTTTATGTAATTGCAAATAAAAATAATTTTGTCTGACATACGTATCAGCTGATTCAGAGCAGCTCTAGTGCAGCGAGTAGATAACTTCCAACTTCTACAGTTCTGTCGGTAATACAGATTGCATAATGACCGACAAACGGTCCTTTAATATTTATTAATAATTTCCGAAAAATTTTTTCGCGTTATTTAAACTTTTATTTTTAAATATGTGTGAAAAATATTGATCTCCGGACTGCCTTAATTAATTTTTACTAAATTACATTACTGCAACCATATATTTAATTCCTACTATACAACATTAGTACCAAGATGGAGGTTACCACTTTTCATACAAAGGATAATTCATGTTCTTCCTAATAGTTGAATTTTAGATGTCAAGCAAAGAATATTCATTCTCAACGAAAAATGTAATGCGTATTTGATATTTCAATAAACAACAATATGTTCGATTAAAAAGAAATTATGAACTTATGAAAAAAGTTTCAACAAAATATTTGAATCCTCAACTAGAAATATTTTTTCAGCTAGCTTCATTTTTAACTAAAAGAAATTAAATGCTTACGTGTGACGGTCTAAATAAAAATACACTTTAATTTAATTTATCCTGACGCAGATTCGTAAATCTGGTCAGTAACTTTATTTGAGACACAAGCTACTTCCATAACAGTCACACAAGGAATGGTTCTGTCTCCCAGGCCCTGCAGGATCGGTCCCTGGCATCCAGAGTACAGGCGATATCCCTTATCTTAAAAAGGGAGGGAGTGCTATCTCTTCTGAGCCTACGAGACTATTCTATTTTAGGAAAAAGCGTTGGAAAAGCTAGAATATTCTTTCCCACACGTTCTCGATTTACACCTCCCCTGTTAGAGTGAATTTCTCCTGCAATTCTTCGTAGCTATAAAGATTATTTCCTTCTAAATTTAATAGGTCTATTATCTAGTTTACATTCTAAGTCCATCGTAGGTAAACTTGCTGGTACATAGGTTACTACATGTGTTGTCATTTCATTGTTTATCGTATTTGTGGTGCAACAAAAATTTATGCAAAGATTCGGAAGACATTTTTGCAATAATTCGCAGACTCCGCACTTATAAAGTGCAAAAAGTGTGATGAGAATCAACGAAGTATAGCCTAAGTAAGACAGAATGTTCGTCGCCTAATTCAAATTGTTTCAAGCATACATTACATCGCTCCGAGAAGAATTTAAACAAATTATTTATTTGTTCGTATCTTTTGTCAATGTTGTGTGTATCGACGGATGAAATGATTAGCCAAGTAGTATGAAAGCTTTCGTTGAACCGAGGTCTTCAATGAAGATCGTGGAGTTATCGAGTGACGTCAAAGTAGCGTTAGCGGACGAGATACTGAAAAATCATAAATGAACCAGTCAAGCTATTGGTAGTAGGGCTTTAGCCTATTAGCGTGTACTGTATAATGTTGATCATTGTATAAAATTTCATAATCGGAGTAACGGACGCGTTTACATATGGTGTATGGTCCAAGCCATTCGCTTTCCGATTTCGTATGCTTGCTATCGTTATGCAATAGGACTAAATATCCTGGTTCGAAAAGAGGATTACTGATGGTTATTTTTGTATCTTGCTGCTTTTTCAATCGCTCTTGTGTTTTTTGAATTGCGGTTCTTCCCTTTTCCAGATATTCTTCGTGTCTTTTTTGCCAAATGTTTAATAGTTCTTGGTGGGTTAGTGATGTGGTTGTTGCTAAAGCTGACGGTAAGTTAGCTTTTCTTCCGAATGTCATTTCGAACAGCGTGAGTCCTGTGCTCTCGTGAACTACTGTATTGAACGCTAAGCATATAAGATTCAAGTTTTGATCCCATTCCGTCTCGTTACCGGCCATGTAAATCTTTAACAAATGTTTAATTGTTCCGAGGGTTCTCTCCAGTGCTCCATTACTTTGTGGGTGGAAAGCGGTTGTTTCAACGTGCTTAATTCTGAAGAGGTTTTCAAATTTTTTGACCAATTCAGATACAAAGTTAGCGCCTTCATCAGTTAAGATGTGTTTTGGAGAGGAAAACGATATAAAGTAGTGATCTAGCAGGTTGGTTAGTATGGTCTCGCTCGTTGTTTCGCTTAATGCAACAAGGATTATATATTTTGTCAGCACATCCTGAATGGATAAAATGTAATTGTTTCCACACGTTGTTTCCGGTAATGGATCAACTATGTCCATTGCGATCTTGTCATTTGGTTGCGTTAGCGATTCTGGGATGACTGCTTCAACTTTGGGACGGATCCAGTCAGTTTTTCGCGTTGGCATACATGACTTCTTTTAATAAAGTCAATTGCGTCTTTTTTAATATTTTCCCATGATGTTTGTTCACGCAACCTCTTGATAGTTTTGTTTTCGCCAAAGTGACCTGCGGCCACATTTCCATGAGCTTCCCTCAATAGATTTTGCTTATTCCCTACATTTAATTGTTCAACAGGTCGCTCGCACAGAAAAAATTTGTGTTCTGTGAATTTGTTCTGAAGTAATAAATTTAACATATCTCCCATGCGGACTCGTTCGGTAATGTTATAGTAATTAAGAAATCCTTCATGTGAAATTTAAATATACTCCAGGATTTGTTTCTGGTGAAGCCTTTAATTTTGATGTAGATATTTTGCTTTCTATTTTAATCCAATTCTTTCCGTTAATTAGCGGTTTAATTTTCAACTTATTAGGCAGACGGTTCTTTTTCCAGTTGGCGAACTCGTTGGGGATTTCTTTTTTACCTTTCGGTTCGTCATTTCGTAATCTTTCAGAAATCAATTAGTTATCTACACCTGTCGTTGGTGTTGCGATTCCATCGACTTCTTGAGGGTTATCTACCTGATCGATTTCTGCATTCTCCTCCGATTTTTCTGAAAGATTTTTATCTTGAATCGGATGTATTCGCGAAAGTGCGTCAGCTGCCATATTTTCCTTCCCTTTTTTGTATACGACCTTGTACATGTACGCTTCTAATTGAAATCTCCATCTCATTAATCTGGAA